>PITA01001661.1:43425-186859 GCA_004023965.1 Spilogale gracilis | reverse complement strand
GATTCAGGCCATAATCTGCTGTTATTCCTCACTCACAGAGCACTTTCCTTTTCCGGTATTTGTTTTCAATGGTTCAGCTCTGCGGGCTTCCTCCCCCACTCCCCTGTCTCTGGGGGCAAGCCAGAAAGAGAAGATTTAACAAACATATCTGGGAGATGAAGATAGAAAATTCTTTATAGGCAGAAACTATGCACAATATACCTTATATACTTAGAGTCTATCAATGAGCTTTTATTTTTTAAATAAATGGCAACAACCTGGCAATGTTCTATTTAATCAAGTTTGTTAACATGGGATTGTTCCTGAGTTCTATCAACAGCCCGTTTCTACTGAATGAATACTAGAGTGCTGGGTGAAAAGCATTAAAAAGCATATATAAACTAGCAAAAGTAATTTTAAAAATCAAAGTCTACCAGGCTAGTCATCCAAACATAATTTAAGGCAACACTGAATTTGAAACAAAAAGAATGAAATAAATACTATATACCAGAAAATCATAAAAGGACATTCAAATGGTAGATCTGGTAGAATATATAAGAGCTACATATATGCGAGTAGAGAAAATCAAAACAGAATGTATGCTATCTTGATTTGTGGCTAGAGTTTTAAAAATGGAATGTGTCTTTATTCTTGAAGGAATACTGACCACATTCCCAGTTATTACCTCTCTACAGTATGTAGACACATCAACAGATGGGTTGTATGCAACTCAATTCTGTAAACATTTATTGCATGCTTTACTGTTTCAAAAAACTATGAGAACTACTGGAGATGGGGAAAGATGTCATAAAGATGAATATGGTACACAGAATCTGCGAAAGACCCAGCAATTTAGTCAGAGAAACACACAAAGCAAATCAATTATTATAATATAATAAAAACAACAGGAAATAAAAATACTATGATGGCAGTATAAATAAAGTGCTATAAAAGATAAAGGATTAATTCTAATTAGGAGCGAATTATGACAAAAGAACAGTCAAAAGGCATTTTTCTATAGCAGACATTAAAGAAAAATAATTTGAGCGATTATTTATTTGGACCTGCTCTGTCCAATACAGTAGCCACTAGCCATGTGTGCCTATTGAACACTTGAAATGTGGCTAGTCCAAACTGAGATGTTCTATAAATGTAAAATACACACTGGCTTCCAAGAGTATAAATATCTCATTAGTAAATTATGTATTTATTATATATAGCATGTTGAAATTATTATATTTAAGATACAGTGGATTAAATAACATGTTACTAAAGTTCATTTCACCTGTTTTTATGCTTTCATAATGTCACTTCTAGAAAATTTAAAATGATATACATGACATGCTGTGACATTTCTACTGACTAAAGCTAACCTACAATGCAAAAATAATGACAACTGTGATGGTTTCTTACAAAATATATTGGGGCTATAGATGCAAAGAGTTATTTTTCTAGAGAACAAAGAGTTATTTTTCTATTCTTAGCCAAGATAGAGAACAACAACAACAAAAAAGAATAATGAAGAGTGGGTGGGAAAAACTATCTCATGATAAGAGGAGATATTAAGAAGATGGCAATGAATAAACAAAAATAAAATCTTCTCATCACTTGGATAAGAGAAAAAGTTCTGTACAGCTCCCTTTTCCATTACAACAGTCGTCCTAAATCTCACTGCCTTGTCCCCAACCCAGACCAATTAAGTCTAATGTGCACCCAGGGCTGAGAACCAATGTGTTTTAAAAAATTGGGAAGACTCATAGCCTTGAGAAGATGGTTGAAATCAGATTATTTCCAACAAAAGCATTCTGGACTTTGAGCCTGAGGACCAGAGTTGAATTGATTGACATTTGGCAATAAAAGGAACCTAAGGATGAAAAACTGTAATGTCAGATTGGGGTTGTTAATAGTAAGGGAAGAGAAAGCTGAGTATAGTCAACTGCATACCCTGTACACTAAAAAGTCGATTTCTGAAACTTCAAAATCATAACTGCAATTTCATGACCAAAGACTCTAATAAGAAAGTGATTACGGGCAATTCTGACAAGCAAAATTCTATCAAAGAAGCATGAGAACTCAAGGAGAAAGAAAATAGAGATGTGTGAATAAACCAGAGGTACAATACAGGGAACATTCAACTAAGTCAGATTTTTAAAATATGTGAAAGATCAGGGAACCTGGGTGGCTCAGATGTTAAGTGTCTGCCTTTGGCCCAGGTCATGATCCCAGGGTCCTGGGATCGAGTCCTGCATCAGTCTCCCTGCTACCTGCTCCCTGCAGGAAGCCTACTCTTCGGTCTCCCACTCCCCCTACTTGTGTTTCCTCTCTTCCTTTCTCTCTGTCAAATAAATAAATAAAATCCTAAAAAAAATTTATGGAGAGCGGTGACTTTCCATTTATAAAAAAAAATGTGAAAGATGAATAAAGGGGAAAACAAAATGAAGGCAAGCACAAACGAGGATGTAAACATGTAAGAACAATCACAAGAAAACTAAAAAACCTAAAAGGAGCCAAAGTTCATGGGGTAAAAATGCTTAGAAAAACAAAAGTAGCAAAGAAGTGGTTGGTCTGGTATTCAGGGAACATTTGGTTTTCTTCATCTCCAACGAAAAGGTGGTCTTCAAAACAGAAAGGAGTTGAGACCCTATTTAAGGGCAGGCAACATCATAACTGCTGAATATATTCGTATTTTCGGGGTCAAATAAATTATTCACTAAGCCAATGCAAACTTTCTCATAACCACTGTTGGGAAAAATCTTAAATATATGGAAAGCAGATAAAATGTTTACATGACTCAAACTGGAAATTTTTCAGTACTGTTAAAAAGAGAAGAATTACAGCAACTACAGAAAAGTTCACAGGACAAATGTATAAAAGAATAGTTTTTTTTTCTAAGATTTTATTTAATTATTTGACAGAGAAACACAGCTAGAGAGGAAACACAAGTAGAGGGACTGAGAGAGGGAGAAGCAGGCTTCCCGCCGAGCAGGAAGCCCGATGTGGGGCTCAATCCCGGGTCTCCAGGATCATGACCTGAGATGAAAGCAGTTGCTTAACCAACTGAGCCACCCAGGCGCCCCAAGAATAGTTTTTAGATAAGGGAAATGGAATAGCATAGTGACTTTAATTTCAGCAAGGCAAACGCAATATACTCACAGATAAAATGACAAAATACGCTTAGATGAAATTTGAACTTAATCACATGGATTCCCTAAAGTCCTTTCCATTGATCACAATATCTCCCCTCCTACCTTTCTGACCTTATTTCTTACACTGTCCTATTCCCTAACTGCATGTTCTGCCTCAAACATGCCAAAGAGGGTTCACGTTCAAGCTTTGGTGCTTTTGCTCTTTGCTGTTGCCTCTGGCTGGAATGCCCCAAATTCCATATATGCACATACCTGGCTCATTCACTCACTCATTTCATTCAGGTATCAGCTCAAATATTATCTCTTCAGATAATTCTGCTCTGATAATTCTATCTAAAAAAGCAAAACCATCATTTTCTATTTCTTATTCTTCTTCATAATACTTATCACTATGTGGTCTGTGTGTATGTGTATGTACCTGTGTGTGTGGTGGAGAGAGACCATGGCTCATCCAAAAAACCTCTGTCTTCTAAATTGCCCCTCAGGAATACAGGGCTGCAGGCACCATGCACTGACAAACTCCTCTCAAATCTGCATGAAGTGGATGTGTACAACACATGGAAATGTGGGATCACAGTTGATAGACAACCCAAGAACATGCTCAGAACAAGGCCATGATTCACCCAGATTGCTCCCAGACAACTTACTGAGCATAGCAGGAATCCTAGTACAGATCCATTCTTATAGGACTAAGGACCCCAAAAACAGGTGACTTTGGCTCAAGGACTGGCTGAAATTTGTCAGAACTGCACTGCAGTCTGACATGCATCCTACTCAGTCTTTTCTTCCCCTGTTCTTTTCATAGATGTCAGAACTTCAATGGAATCTGAGGTTGCTCCCTGCCTTTTTTTTTTTTTTTTTTTTGCTTCTCGGTAGTTTATGACACCTCTTTTAACTAGTCACATTATTAAAACTGAGTTGCCTACTGAAGACTCTAACATTCTCAGAAAACATGATGACAATTCTAAAACAAAATTAAAGACTGCTAGATAAAATCAGTAATGAAAACCATAGAAATGGGAATCACCATTTCAAAGACTTTCATGATTTAGAGAAAGTAAATAAACCTAAGTATATGAGAGTCAACTATTTTTTCACTGAATTTCTATTGATCCACTAATTTTAGTCTACTTTCTTGAACACATACTTAATAAGATGGCTAATTCGTTTAAATTATGTTTATATTTATTCTAATATCAGATCTGTTATTTATAATATATCATCAAGATAATTACTATCAAAGAGTGTGAACTCTTCATTTGCATTGGTATTCAATTTAAGCACCAAATCATTACTGTTGTACTGAAAACCAGCATGATGTTACCACCTGCAATGCTATCACTGAATAACATTGCAGTATACCTCCATGGGTACAGCTGACCTGCCAAAACACCCAATGAAGAGAAAAATAGGTATCAACAGTAATAAAAATAAACAAATTTCTCTACCTTCTCTCACTTATATAATAGGAACAAATGACAGCTGTATATTTTGAACTTGTTAGGAAAAAGTCATAGTTTCTGACTGAGGTGATTATGCAGATATTAACTCTTTCAGCATCTTTTAGTCATCAGAACATGGGAAGGAATTGCAGAAATGGAGAAATAAAGAAAATATGTGTAAATGTATATACAAAACTGTTCTTTATTCACTATATTAAACTTAACTAGGTAGATATGAGCAACCTCAAATACATATGTTGCTGAATAAATCTATTTTATACATAGGATGCCTAACGGTCAAATCAGAGATGCAATAATTGGAGGCAATTACTTAATTAAGACAACTGTTAATTGTTTTAAAGGCAAAAAAAGTTCAAAGAATTATAAACATATAGTTTCCACTTTGATACATAGCACAATACTTTTTTTTTACACCACCATAACTTATCAAAGTCCAAACTGCAAAAAGCAACATAAAAACCTTATATACTAAAAAAAACCCAAAAACAACAACAACAACAAAAAAACCTTATATGCTGAATTTCAACTTTAGAAACTGTGGGTGGAAGAAGCAGGGTTGTGAGTGGAATGAGCTCTGGTCATCTTACACATGTATCTGCTGGCCAGAGAAGCTCTACTTTTATCTGCTTTCTTTTTCTTTTAAAGATTTTATTTATTTATTTGTGTGTGAGAGACGGAGAGCAAGCACAAGCTTACAGAGGGAGGAGCAGAGGGAGAAGCAGACTCCCTCCCAACTGAGCAGGGAGCCCCACATGGGGCTGGATCAGAACCTGTGGATCAGGTCCTGAGCAGAAGGCAGACTCTTCACTGACTGAGCCGCCTACGTGTCCCTATCTGCTTTATTTCAAGACTTTTAAAATAAATGATTGAAAATAACACGTGTAGTCTAAAGGATACCAGACATGTGATGACCTACCATTTACACCAGATATATTTCTTTTATCTCTTTTCCTCATCTTTCCTCTCTGTTCTAATTTTTCTTGCTTTTATTTACTTTTCTACTAACGATGGAAGTGTGAATGGCGCCCCCTGGAGGTGAACGATGCAAAAAAAAGCGCAGTGGTTCTTGATACCTGAGTCCTACTAAGAGTTTCAGGAAAGGTTACTAATGCTAATTTCAAATACTCCCAAAGATTATACCTCAAATTACACATATCACTAGAGTAGTTTCCCTATTAAATATTAGTGACTTTCTGAAAATTATAATGGTTTATTTATCCAGGTTGAAAATACTCAAATGGAATGATTGATTATTTCTATCAGGAAGATAGACATTTATCATAACTTAGTTAAAATCTTGTTTTTCTTGGGGCGCCTGGGTGGCTCAGTGATTAAGTGTCTGCCTTCAGCTCAGGTTATGATCTCAGCAGGAAGACTGCTTCTCTCTCTCTCACTTTCCCTGCTTGTGTTCCCTCTCTCCCCTTGTCTCTGTCAAATAAACAAATAAATAAAATCTTTAAAAAAAATCCCATTTTTCTTTATTAGATCTTTTGCTTAATCTTGGTAGGGGTGTTCACAAACTTGACTTCAAGACCTAGTATACATGTACAGTGATTAAGACAGTGTGGTATCATCATCATAATTAACAAATAAATCAATTAAACAGAATGCAGTATATTTGATTTCTGATAAAGGTATCAAAGCAATCTAATAGGGAAAAAATATTCCAAAAATGGTGCTGGGATAACTGAATATCTCCATGGGAAAATAATTAGCCTCAATCCCTACCTCATACCAAACAAAAAAATTACTTGAAATGGATCATAGACAAAAATATAAAAGCTCAAAACCACAAAATTATTAGAGGAACAATATATCATTATGATTTGAGGTTAGGCAAATACTTTTTTTTAGACAGAATAAAGATAAGAGCAACCACAAAAGAAAAAACTGACAAATAAGATTTCATCAAAGTTTAACTATCTATTCATCAAAAGACAGCATTATCAATATGAAGACGCAAGCCAGAGAATGGAAGAAGATATTACATATATTTGACAAAGAACTGGTATCTTAAATATAAAAGGAACTCCCACAACTCCTATACTAAAAACACAAACAACCTGGGCACCTAGGTGGCTCAGTGGGTTAAAGCCTCTGCCTTCGGCTCAGGTCATGATCTCAGGGTCCTGGGATCAAGGCCCACATCAGGCTCTCTGCTCCGCGGGGAGCCTGCTTCCTCCTCTCTCTCTGCCTGCTTGTGATCTCTCTCTCTGTTAAATGAATAAATAAAATATTTAAATAAATAAATAAAAACAAATAAAAATACAAACAACCTAATGGAAATGGAGGCACAAGATCTGAACAGACATTTTACAAAAGAAGACATACAAATGGCCAATAAGGACATAAGAAAGTGATCAACATCATTATCAGCAAAATGCAAATTAAAAGCACAATGAGATACCACTATACAATCAGCAGAATGACTTAAAAATAAAAAGATTGACAACATAAAATACTGGAGATGTAGAACAACTGAAACTCTCGTACATAGTTGATAGTAATGTAAAATGACATAAGCTTTGGGAAAATTGGCAGGTTTTCATGAAGGTAAGCCTATATCTTCATTATGACCCAACAATTCCTCTCCTAGGTATTTATCGGAGAGAAATAATAAAAACATAGGTTCTCAAAAAGCCTAGTGATAAAATTTTATTGCAGCTTTATTCATAATATCTAGACACTAAAGAGGTTAGGTATGTATCATTATGATAATGAATAAACAATCTTTGGGGGCCTGGGTGGCTCAGCCGGTTAAACTTCTGCCTTAGACTTAGGTCTGGATCCCAGGAGAGTCCCTGCATCAGGTTCCCAAAGGGAAGCCAGATTTTCCCTCTCCCTCTGTTCCTCCCCACTGCTGTGCATGTGCTCTCTCTCAAATAAATAAATAAAATCTTTAAAAAAAACCAGCATAGTGAGTTAAAGTCTTTCACAAAATAGTACCTATGCAATGCAATATGTATGTAATAGTAAAACAGGCAAAATCATTTGATAGAAAAAAATCAGAACAAAGAACAAAGGATGCCTCTCATAGGGTGTAAGAGAAGATGACAGCAGGGAACTTTCTGGGGGTGATGTTAATATTCTATAACATGATAGGAGACTGGGTTACACAGGTGTATACATCTGTCAAACTCAGCGAATATACACTTAAGATTTATGCATTTCACATCATATAATTTTATAAGAAAAATCTGTAAACAAATACTGAATATATACTAATAATATATATTGAAATATTTAGAAGGAACTGTACTTATTCCTGAAATTTACTTGTTTTTCTCTAACAGCTTATTGAGCCATAGTTTCTGTATAGTTCAATGATTTTTAGTATATTCATAGTCTTGCAACCATCAGCACAATTGATTTTAGAATATTTTCATCATCCCCAAAAGAAATCCTGTACCCATTAGTCACTCTTGATTTTCTTCCAACCCCCTCTCAGCCCTAGGCAACCACTAATCTACTTTCTGTCTATATGAATACATTTATTATTTCATATAAAAATTGAATTAAATTTTGTCTATGGTAGAGGTAGGTTCCAACTTTCTTTTACATGCTAACCCAATGTCATTTGCTGAAAAGCCTATTTCCTTTCCTCCATCTGTCTTGGCACCCCAGTCAAAAATCAACCGACTGTAAAAATGAGGGTTTATTTCAAGACTCTCAATTCTATTTCATTGATCTGTCTCTCCTTATGTCAATATTATATAGTCTTGATTACTGTAAATTAGGAAGTTTCAAAATTGGGAAGTGTGAGTCCTCCAAATTTGTTCTTTTTAAAGATTGTTCTGGGTATTCTGGGTCTCTTGTATTTCCATATGAATTTTAGGTCAGCCTCTCAATTCCTGCAAAAAACCCAGCAGTGATTTTTATGGAGAATGCCCTGGAATTTTTAGACCACTTTGGGGAGTACTGCCATCTTAACAATATTAATTTTTCTGATGCATAATCATAGGGTGTGTCTCCACTATTTATAATTAAATGAGTCAAATAATTACTATGAATTAATAAATATGAATTAAGAGGTAATAAAATGAATAAACTCACACAGAGATAAACAATTATAGCAAAATTTAATGGTAAAATCTAGGTAGTAGTTACATTAGTAGTCACTGTAAAACTCTTTCAACTTTACTCCAATCCTACTGCCAGACCTATCATGCTGACTTGGATCTTTGCACAATGCCTTCTACCAGCTACCCTGGTTCTTGTATTCAACTCACCAGTAAACATTACCTCTCACTCTCAACCATAATGTCTACACAAATAACTGGACTAACAAACTATGTACTTCTAAAACCCACCTTCTCTCCTGGTTCTGGTCTATATTCTCTATGTCCTATCCATGTTCATCATACATCTGGCTACAAAATAAAACAAAGTGATACTTCAATTTGCCCCATCATATGAGCTCCAGTTCCTTCTCCTTTGGCCTCCTACCTCTCAAACAATCAAAAGAAAATGTGGAAACACAAATAACCCAAAAAGACTTGGATCATTGCCTAATGGGAAAAAAAGAGAAGGCAGGTAGAATGCTTTCCATAAATTTTCAAACTACCAAATCCTCAAATTACAAAAAGCACTAAGATATGTAATGTTCCAAACAAATTGTAGTACTATGCAACTGGAAGATCATTAATACAACTATGTCATGGCTAAAGGTAACCTCATACTACTTAACTTCTATTACAATCATTCACAGATAGCTTTATGGTCAGGTTCATAACTGACTAAAAATACATACATACATACATACAATTTACAATTTCACAACAATTAAAATGTACCTAACAGTGAGCAGAAGAAATGAGCCACAAAGAGTATAGCTGTCCAGTATGCAGTTGCCTAGACTCACTCACAAACTAAGTGACCTGCCCTGTATCTAGCTAAATGTGCACTACTCAGTTTGGCACCTGGACAAAATGGTGAACAACTATAAGCAATGCACTTTTAGTTCAGCACTGAAGAAAGGAGTGATAAGACAAAACAATTTTGAAGTAAATGACATATATTCCAGATGAAGGAAATGATCCACATGTGTGTTTAAAGGGATGGGGTGATGGGTGATTAAGGGGAAAGGGGGATGGGGCAGAAAAAGAGAAGTTATGGATGAGGACACAATAGGAACAAGTCAGCCTTATACACTAGATAGCAGTGGTTCTCAAACTTTCCTGTGCTGAGTCATCTGCGAAGCTTGTTAAAAATGCTGATCCCAGGTTCAAATCCTCAGAAATAACTTATGCTTGAAGTGAGGTTCAAGACACCATTAGATTCTATTCAGCTAGCATCCCAAGTGATGCAACTGTGAGTAGTCTTCAGACTATACATTATGAAATACTGAGCTAGAGAAATAGGGCAAATAAGATTTTACTTCTATCCTTCATTCTTTGTTCATCTTCTTAAAGGCCTTATTATTTGTTCCTAGTGTCATTTAAACCTAGGCTGATGTAAAAAGAACATATTTTAGGTATAGATACTGATCAGAACATCCTGAAATCATACAAATTTGGAAATTAAAAAAAAGAAACTTCTTCTTCACCTTATGCCCAGTACTCGTCTGGATTTTTCTTTACTTTGTTTCCAGTTTTTTTCTCAAACTTCCAATCAACTCTCATCCTTCCTTGGTCCTCCAGCTCCATTCCTCCTGCTATACTCATTCTTATCCCATTATCCCTTATTCTTATGTATTGTTTTGAAACAGACTAATTAATCTTAGACTTCTCATGATTTTATCTTTCTTTCCCCAGTTTTGTTGGAAGGGGGGTAGGCTAATAGTTGATCTCTGCCTATATACATGTACCTTTTAAAAAGCCCTCCCTTGGGGTGCCTGAGTGGCTCAGTTGGTTAAGCAACTGCCTTCGGCTCAGGTCATGATCCGGGAGACCCAGGATCGAGTCCCACATCGGGCTCCCTGCTCGGCGGGAAGCCTGCTTCTCCCTCTCACTCCCCCTACTTGTGTTCCCTCTCTGGCTGTATTTCTGTCAAATAAATAAATAAAATCTTTTTTTAAGAAAAGCCCTCTCTTCTTTATTCTCTCAGTGTTTCTTCTAAAACTTACAAGCTGTCACATATCTTAGGTAACACCTCTAAACTGTCACCCCCTAATCATTCTGCAGGTACTTGATGAAGTAACCATATGTTTTTTCCAATATTTTTTATCACATTATTTCATTTTTTCAGTGTTCCAAGATTCATTGTTTATGCCTCAGACCCAGTGCTGTGTTTCTCTCTGTCAAATAAATAAAATCTTTAAAAAAAAAAGAAAGAAAATTGGGGGTGCCTGGGTGGCTCAGTTGTTGAGCATCCGCCTTTGGCTCAGGTCATGATCCTGAAGTTCCGGAATCGAGCCCCGCATCAGGCTCCCTGCTCGGGGGAGCTTCTCCCTCTCTCACTCCCCCTGCTTATGTTTCCTCGCTAGCTGTTTCTCTCTGCCAAATAAATAAATAAAATCTTTTTTTTAAAAAAGAAAGAAAATCAAAACTAGAGTTAAACAACAGCATATCTATTGCTATATGATTTCTACTGATGCCATCACTCATCAACATGAAATATGTAAATAAAAACCAGCACAGAATAACATTACATAAAAACAGCATAGTCACTAATGTCAATTCCTCCAAAGAAGCCTTAATTTAGAAAAAACTTTAACTCATCTATAGGCTGTACCAGTGCATTTCCTAAATGCTCATTACTTGAGTTAGCAACTCATGAAGTAAAATTGTTACTCTCCTCTTTGACATCATTCATTTTCCCTCCAAATTGATTCTACTCAAATTGCTTTATATGCATGAAGCACATTTAGTTAATAAAATCAAGAGTCTTTTCCTCTAGTGTTCTCTATTTTCTAATGAATAAGATCCCTAAAATAAATACACAATTCTTTTATTCAACTGCCATCTACCACTGCTTATAAACATACCTTTTTAAAAATTCTCCGTCCCTTTGCTAAGTCTCAATAACTATTCAACAGCTACTAAATAATTCATTTAAAACCAATTTTTAAATGTCTTCTCTATAAAGATGTAACAATAAAGATGCTTATCAGAAGGTACAAGTAAGACAGTAAGGCTTTAAGAGTTGGGCTTTGTTGGGGGTAGCACCTGGATGGCTTAGTCTGTTAAGAGTCCAACTCTTGATTTCAGCTCAGGTCATGATCTCAGGGTCCCATCAGTGTCAGGTTCTATTGCTCAGCAGGGAACCTGCTCAGGATTCTCTCTTCTTCTCCTTTTGCCCCTCCCCCTGCTCTCTCTCTCTCAAATAAATAAATCTTTTCAAAAAAGAGTTGGACTTGGAAGAAAGAGAAATATTGCAGAACCAGATACTAGCTAGGAATGAGTTTATGAGAGTCAAAAAAACACAAATCCTGTAAAAGACTCAATGATGTTCCATACTTATGCAAAACTCATCAATCACAAAAAACACAAAAAATGTGCTCACAGTAAATAGCTTAGCTTCTACATATAATAAAAGAACAATAATTAAAATTTAATTATAGGTTATAATGCAATAAAAATTACCATTTTTAGAATAGCTTTCAATCTCTATAAAAGCATATTTTACTAATAACAGGAATTCCTTCAGTTGTGTTAAATATTTTACTTACCCATTTTACTTGGGTAATTAGGTATATATAGCAGGTTAAATCTCTTCTACTCTACCATTTCCATCTTTCCTTTTCATCTTTACTGATGAGTGCTACATTACATTTAAAAAAATAAAAACAACCACAAAATGGACCGAAGACCTAAACATAAGAGCTAAAACCCTAAAAACTCTTAGAAAAAAACCCCACAAAATAAAATCTTCATGAATTACATTGGATTTAGCAATGATTTCTTGGACATGACACTAAAAGCATAGGCAACAAACGTAAAAATAGATAAACTGGACTGTATCAAATGTAAAAGCTTCTGTACATTAAAGGACACAATCGACAAAGTGAAAAGGCAACCAAAATATGTTCAAATCAAATCTGGTAAGAGATTAATACCCAGTATATATAAAGAACTTCTACAATTTAACAACAAAAACATGATTAAAAATAAGACAGAAGATTTGAATAGATACTTCTCCAAAGGAGATATAGAAATGGCCAAGAAGTACTCAAAAAGATTCTCAACATCACTGATCATCAGGCAAATGCAAATTAAAAACCACAATAAGACATCACCTCACAGTGATTAGGATGACTACTATGAAAAAAAAATATGCGTTGCTGGGGATGTGGAGAAATCAGAGCCCTTGAACACTGTTGGTGGAAATGTAAAATGGTGTAGCTGTGATGGAAAACAGTATGGCAGTTCCTTAGAAAATTAGAAATCGAATTACCATATGATCTAGCAATTTTACTTCTGAGTACTCGAATTAAAAGCAGGGTCTCAAACAGATACCTATACACCCAAATACTTTCAGCTGATCTTATTGTTTATTATTCCTTGCCATGGGAGGCAGTGGTTAATATATTTGCCTTGTAAGTGCCCCCCCCCCAGCCCCAAGTAGCTGCCTTAGTGAGGCAAAATAAGGGTAAGTCTTTTGAGCTAGTCCTTCAGGGAATCACCAAACTGGTAAAATAAATGACCACAAAAAAAAAAAAAAAAGAATGAAGCCACTTCAAATCTTCTGCCAAACTAGAGAGTAAGGAATGGAGACTAGATAAATTAGAACACCACAAAGCTCTCTTACTGAGATTCAACTGCTTTTTCCTTGATTAAACATTTGTCTGGTTGCTGTAAGTTTTTTATTAGTTTCCAGAATGCCAGTAAGTTGATTCTGAGAATATATGCTACTTTATTTGCTGCTTTTGTGGAAAGATGAATTTTTGGCATTCTCTACTCTGCCATGTTCATTGGAATCAAACCTGATTACATCTAAACACATTTGCAAGCCAAAAAAATTAGCACAGCATCAAATAGGTAAAGCATGAAAAACAATTAATAGATGAAGTACCACACTTTGATATGGGCAAAGAGGGTCCCATAGTTTAGCAGACCCCATGCTCGACATTCTTCAGCTGCTCCCGGTTCTAGGAGAGAAGATTCTGCAGGGCCAAAGGGAGCAAAACTACCAGAACCCTGTGCCTCTCTCTTCTAGATCATAATTTAAGTACCCAAAACCCCAAAATTCCCTGCCCAAATATCCTCAAGCCACTTTCATGAGTCCACACAGAACTCTTCTTCAGGTCTACTCTCTACCAACCTTTCTCAGCCCACTAGCCTTTCTTAAACCCTAAAGAAAATTATTCATGTAACCATTTTGCCCATTCTCTAAAATATGTACAAGATTGGTAGCATTTTATTATTTTTATCCAATGAATGCCTTGGGGTATTATGGCTTAATTCTCTCTTGGAAGCCACTGTGAAGTGTTGTTCTGGAGGCAGGATCTTGCTACCTATGTGCCTGCTGTTAGATCCAAAGGGTTGTCAAAGCAAGTTGATGAAAGGGACCATGGACAGAGCTGGTGTACATAGGGTGGAGGGAAACACACATTAGAGTGAGGCCCCTCATGCAAGACTGAGTCAGGTATCGAAAAAGAAGGCCAGCCAAGGACTAGGAGTCAGATTCCCCAGGGGAATCATATTCCAGTGTTAAACTGTGAGGAGTTTGGGAACTTTAAACTTGATTCTAACATTCTAGTTCATTACAAAGGCATATATGTCAAAATGTGGGACTACAATATTATATTATTTAATAGTTTGTTAACTTGGTTTAAAATCTTTTAAAGTTTTACACATATGGTATGAACAGTTGCATCTGTATTCTTGGCTCAGTCTACACAAATGTTCACACAGGCCTGAATAGATAAACCAAACCAATTAGTTATCTCTGTAAATTTAATGAGGTTCAAACTAGATAATGAACTAATGGTAGACAGTATCCAAACGATTTACACTTTATTATATTTATACAATATACATAGCTATCATTAAATGAAGATCTGATATTTGTCCATTTCTCTAAGAGTAATATGTGCAATTTAAACTTCAGGGTATCGGCAACTTTCTGAAAACAAGAACTAAGATAACTCCAAATCAACATTACACCCCAGAAAACTATAATACAGCAATAGTCAGTCTTCCTAAAAACTGTCTTTTAGGCCTAAATAAACCTTATTGAAGGTAGCATATTTTCATAAATTACCCTTTATTATTCATCATAGTGACAACTAAAGTCCCTGCTAAATTAAATGGTCCTGCCCACTGTCCCTACACAAGAGCAGCCACAGGGAGTCATGTTTTAGACTCCCAAGCATGACTAATAATTATCGAACAGGAAGGACCAAGGTAATTCAAAAACAATCAATCCTTTGGCGCACCAGTAGACTAGGAGGGGGTCAGCATGAAAAAATAAACATACCAAACAGATTGATTAGATTTCCTCCCATAAAATTGACCTAGAAAACAGCAAGAGATTAACCTAGGTAGCAATGGGAATGAAGCCAAGAGGTCATGATACAGAATGGCCTCAAAAGCTATGTTGGCTACATGCAAGCCAATATTAAGAGGATACAAAAAGCATGAGGACAAGAAAAAAAGAACAAAAGTAGTACAAATAGATAATACAGAATCCTGAATCTCAAAAACAAGTTATCTTCTCTTTGCTGCCTTACTTCTTGAATGCTTTATATTCTAGTCTACAATAACCAACCTATCATATCTTAGGGTAGACTGGATAGCTACATCTCATAACCTAGAGTATTCCTACACTTTCCTAAAATAAACAGACTGTTTCTCCAATCAAGATTCAAACAAATCAAGGTACCTGGGTGGCTCAGTCTGTTAAGTTTCTGACTTCAGCTCAAGTCATGACCTCAGGGTCCTGGGATTGAACCCTGCATTGGGCTCCCTGCTCAGTGGGGAGTCTACTTGCCCCGCTCTCTCTGCCTCTTCCCCGCTCATGCTCCCTTTCTCTCTCTCTCTTTCAAATAAATAAATAAATAAAATTTTTATTAAAAAAAGGATTCATGGAGCACTGGGGTGGCTGTCAGCTAAATGTCTGCCTTCAGCTCAGGTCATGATCCCAGGGTCCTAGAATCGAACCCGCCATCAGGCTCCCTGTTTGGCAGGGAGTCTGCTTCTCCCTCTCCCTCTGTACCTTCCCCAACTCATGCTCTTTCTTTCATTCACTCTCTCTCAAATAAATAAAATCTTGAAAATAAGGCTTCAAACAAATCACACTGATTCATTAATTTGTTTGAAAAATTATAAATATTTTGGGTATAAAAAATTATAAATATTTTAGGTGACACAGTCAGTTAAGTGTCTGACTCTTGGTTTCAGCTCAGGTCATAATCTCAAGATCATGAGATTAAGCACCACCCCCTGCAGCTCTGCCACTCAGCACAGTATCTGTTTGAGATTTTCTCCATCTCCCTCTGCCCCTCCCCATTCCTATGCTCTCATGTTCTCTCTCTCTAAAATAAGTAAAATATTTTTTTGAATTAAAAAAATACTGATGTATTTGAGAAAGAGAAACAGAGATAGCGAGAGACAGCATGAGCAGGGAGGAGAGGGAGAAGCAGGCTCCCCATTAAGCAGGGAGCCTGATGTGGGCTTGATCCTAGGACCCCGGGATCATGACCTAAGCCGAATGCAGATGCTTAACTGAATGGGCCACCCAGGTGCCCCAATAAGTAAAATATTTTTTAAAGTAAAAAATAAGGGATGCCTGGGTGGCTCAGTCATTAAGCACCTGCCTTTGGCTCAGGTCATGATCCCGGAGTCCCAGGATCTAGCCCCATATCTGGTTCCCTGCTAAGGGGGAAGCTTGCTTCTCCCTCCCTCACTCCCCCTGTGTGTGTTCCCTCTCTAGCTGTGTTTCTCTCTGTCAAATAACTAACTAAAATCTTTAAAAAATAAAAAGAATAAAATTGTGTGTATTAGTGGCTCAGAGAACACCTATTTAAATCATAATTAAATCATTTGTCAAACAAATCCATAACTTCACATATGTAGATTTTAAAACCTTAAAAAACAGTAAAATTAGGAATATCCCTATAACTTGAAACCTGATATACAAGGTTGGTATTCCTTTTTGTATTGGCTACTAATATCTGTAAATAGATCTATTCAAATAAGTTTATCATGTTATTAACCTGCTAGAAAAAAATGTATAAATGTTGTTATTGCTATATCATATTACATTATAAATCCCACGAACCTCAGGGATCCTGTTTTTTTTTTTGCTTTTTAAACTTTTTTATTAATTTCATATTATGGAAATAATAGTTTTTCCTAAAACTGGGTGAAATTGTCCTACTGGACAGAAAGTTTTACACTGAGACAAAACAGTATTTAATTACAAACTTCTAAGTGGAAATATCAAAAAGGTTATAGAGAAAGTAAACATAAAACTACAAGTTTGTAGAGCAGGGGCCACATTATTAACTTTGGGGAAAATCTTAGGATTCAAGGTATAAGGCAAAAGTCATAATGATTATTGGGTTCAGGAGTTTGGAAGTGCTTATGATGAATGCCTCATTTGCTGCTCCTTAGTCTCTCTCCTGATTCCCATTGTCTGCCATATGAACTTTTCCACATCATCTCTCCCTTCATTGTGGTCAATATGCCTGTTAGGTACGGCTCATTGAAAATTAGAGACAAGCTGTCTCATTCACCCCAGCCTGACATTTCCTCCAGGCTTCTGGCCTTCACCCTCTTCTCCAACTTCATGATTCCTCTGCATTCTGCATGGAGCCCTATTCTTCTCTTTTGTTTTCCTGCTGGGCATTTTGCACATTGAGATTTTTCACTGCTTGTTTCTCTTTGGACGCCATGGCTCCTGGGCCTATCCTTGCATTCTACCCCTCCCAATTCTCTCTGAGAGTACACAGCCAAGACACTTAGACCTGCACACCTGCTTTCCCTCTGTCTCCTATTCTTTGGGGCTGCCCCTGGCCCACATGCCCTCAGGACCACGGAAACAGGTACTGAGAAGGGAGTCAGTGACTGCTGGATCTTTGGATACTGTCTTTTTAACAGCTATATAAACAGGTCTAGGCAAAATGCAGAGAAAGTAGGAAGGGCTTCATAAATATTTGTTGAATGAATAATTAACTCAAGAAAACTCAAGTAAAATAATACTCCTATTTCAAGTAAGAGTTATAAACTTACCTAAATGTTTGCATTACTCCATAAAAGGGTACCTCCAGTACAGCCCTTATGTTTCTATTCTCTCCTAAATAATGACTTACTCATAACTCCTGAGTTGACTTGCTCCATACCCTCAACTTCTTTTGATTCTGGGGTTAAAACCGCCAAATAAGAAATTTTTCAAAGATAACACTCTGATAAGTCCTATTCCTTTCATCAGTAATCCCTCCCTCAGCCCATATTTAGTTTGTACCAGCGATAAAAATCTTTACAGTAAATATCATTATAAAAATTCCTTAGTTTATATTAATGTCCTTTCTTTAGTACAGTTTCTCACTTGTTTACATGATTAAAACCTTTAAAATCAATATTAATACTGTAAACAAAATATTATTTCTTAATTGCAATGGAACAAGATAAATATACCTGCATTGTGAATGAGTGAATGAATTCATTAATAGCTAAATAAATAGCAAATGAATATTAATGAGTTTAATCATTCTCAGCAAGCCTAAAAATTTGAAATCCAGGTTAATGAATGAACTTTCATCTGACATCAAAATAAGGAAAACACAAAAGAGACTATTATGGGTAGAAAAAAATCTAAATAATATAGTACCATACCATGCTTATGGATTGGAAGACTACATACTAAATATGCCAATTCTTCCAGATTGATCTATAGGTTTGGTTCAATTCCAATTAAAATTCCAGCAAGGATTTATAAACACAAACTAATTATAAAATTTATATAACACAGGCCCTAGAATACCTAAAACTACCTTGAGAAAAAAGAAGAAAGTGGGAAGAATCTACTTACTATTAAGGCTTACTATATAGCTACAGTAATCAAGACAGTATGTTATTGGTGAAAAAGCAGACACCTAGATCAATGGAACAGGGTAAAAGAACTAAGGAACTAGATGCACACAAATAAACCCGGGTGATTTATTTAACGAAAGTATAAAGAACACTTCAATGGAGAAAAGATAGTCTTTTAAACAAATGGTACTGGAGAAATTAAAAATGGATCATGGACTTAAATGTTAGAAATGAAACTATAGAACTTCCAAAAAGTCTTTAGTGTCTAGAGTTAGGTGAAGAGTTCTTAGATGACACCATAAGCACAACTCATAAAAAGAAGATATTGAATAACTGGAAAACTTTATCAAATTTTAAACCTTTCACTCTACAAAAGATCCTGTTTAGGAGGACACAGATTGCATGGAACACTGGGTGTTCTATGCAAACAATGAATCATCGAACATTACATCAAAAACTAATGATGTACTGTATGGTGACCAACATAACAATAAAATAAAATAATAAAAAATGAAAAGACAAGCTACAGATTGGGAAAAAAAATTTATAAACCACATATCCAACAAAGGACTAGAATCTAGAATACATAAAAAACTCAAAAACTCAATAGTAAAAAGAAGAAACAAACCAATTAGAAAACGGGCCAAAGACAATGAGAGACATTTCACTGAAGAGGATACAAAGATGGCAACCAAGTACATCAAAAGATGTTTAACATCATTAGCCATTAGAGAATCACAAACTGAAACCAAACTGAACTATCACTACACACCTATAAGAACAGCTAAAATAAAGAATAGTAACAAGAGCATATGCCAGTGAAGGTGAGGAGAAATTGGATCACTCATTTAGGAGAAGAATGCTACTCTGGGGGTGCCTGGGTGGCTCAGTCGGTTAACTGTCTGCCTTGGGCTCAGGTCATGATCCCAGGGTCCTGGGATCGAGTCCCACATCAGGCTCTTTGCTCAGCAGGGAGTCTGTTTCTCCTTCTGCCTGCCACCGCCCCTGCTTGTGTTCTCTCTCCCTGTTAAATAAATAAGTAAAATCTTTTTTAAAAAGAGAATGCTACCCTGTAACAGTTTCACAGTATCTTAGAAAAGCAAACATGCAACTACCATATGACCCAGCAATTATACCCCTGGTCATTTAGCCCAAGAAATGAAAATTTCTGTTTATACAAAAACCTATACAGTAATTTTCATTTATAACAGCCCCAAACTGGAATCAACCTAGATTTCCTTCAATACGTGAATGATTCAACAAATTCTAGTACATACATAACATGGAATATTACTCAGCAATAAAAAGGAATAAACTTGATAATCAGAAGAACCTGGATATATCTCCAGGGAATTATGCTGATCAAAATGTTAATCACATAAAGTTACATACTATTTTATTACATTTATATAACATTGTTGAAAGGACAAAATTTTAGAAATAGAAAACAGACAATGGGTGGCCATGAGTTAGGAGAGTGGAGGTAGGGCACAGGGGTGTATGTGGTTATAAAAGTGAAAAACAGATATCCTTGTGGCGTTGGAACTGCATAGTATTTTAACTGTGGGGGTGGACACATGGATCTATATATATAATAAAACTGTATAGAACTAAAACACACACACAAATGAACAAAGGTAAGTATGGTGAAATATGAATAGCCTGGTATTTTGTCTTAATATTAACATCCTGTTGTGGTTGTGACAGTATACAATAGTTTTGTAAGGTATCACCACTGGGAAGAAATAGATAAAGTGTACAAAGGATCTCTCTATATTATTTCTTAGAACTGCATGGGAATCCACAATTATTTTAATAAAAATTTAAGTTAAAAAAGCCATTTGAAAACTTGTTCATTCTGTTATACAACCTTCTAAACTATTTAATATTACTAATGATCATAACCTTAATTTCACATTTCAAACTGCCTACATAAATTAAGAATCTTAGTGAGATCAATGCATATACCTTACCACAATGTTCAATCTACCCACCACTGCCCAGTAAATACTTAGAACGGCCTGTGGTTAGAATTAAAGTAGAACCTGGATGGAAGAAAATGAAGAACAGTAAGGAAATATGTACAATAAAAGAATCTACTGCTTCAATATTATCAGAGAAGCACTTTGAGTAATTCTTTTCAATACAAAGTCAATAATATTAGCAGAAAGCAAACTCAAGCAGCATTAGAATAAGACATTACATAAAGATGAAATTAAAAAATATGTGGAAAAGTGTTTTTAAAAATACAACCTCAGAGCCCTAGTGTAAATGTGATTCAATTCAATTCAACAAACATTTTATGAGTATGCAGTTCATGCAAAGCTCTAAGCTAGTGCTTAAAGAGGAATGCAAATTATATCCTTTAGAAGTTCACAATCTAGTGAGAAAGGCAGACACATAAATAACTAATGATGATACATGGCAGACATTGATAAGTGCTATAATAGAAGTGATATACAGTGCCATAGAAAAGCATGGAGAACAATCTGTTGTATGATGCAAAAGAGTCCAGAGCCCCTTATGAATCAGCCAACACATTTAAATACACAGTGAACTTCTAACCTTCCTATAATGTGTCTTAGGCATTGAGAAAGGAAACTGCAAATACATCTTTCAAATGAGAACATATCATAATTTTAAATAATTCTATGTAAATTCTAACACATTGGTAAATTTCTAAGAATTTATTTTTATTGGTAAATTTATTGGTAAATTTCTAAGAATCTATTTTTATTAAGATACAAAAAACTTTAAGTACAATACTTAATACTAAGAAGTAACAAAATATTGACTTAAATTTCTTATGAGTAATTTAAATCATTTAAAATTATGAGGGGATGTTGGTTCAGTTGTTAGTCAACTATGATATGTTAGCTATATAATGAGTTAATTGTAAAAAGCTAGTGATTTTCTAAAACACATAAAATGTTCTGGCTTAGAGTTTATTTGACCTAAAGGTGCTCTTTGGAATTACCCTTGTTCTCTTATGTAAAAAAAAATGCCCGTAGGTATAAGTTAAGGAGAAAATATATTGTGCCATAAATCCAGTATCATTCCCAACCATCATAAAAAGGGAATTATTTTTATAAATATCACAAGGTCTTAAATATATGAAAAGATGCTCAACCTTACTCAGAACATAAATGCAAATTAAAATCACAATGAGATATCATTTTTCACCTATCATATTAGCAAAGATATAATGTTTGATAGCACAATGTGTTGGTGAGGGTTGGGGAAACAAGCACTTTTATCTATTGCCAGTATAAGTATAAATTGGTACAACCTCTACGGAGGACAATTTGGCAGTATCCATCAAAACGACAAAGGCACATACCAACCAACCCAGCAATTGCATTTCTAGAAATTTATCCTACAGATAGTACACATCTGAAATGACCTATTACAAGGTTATTCATTGCAGAAATACAATAGCAAAAGCCAGGAAACAAGCTACATATTTCTCAATAGGGGATTGGTTAAATAAATAATGGCATATCCATACAATTGAATAATACTACACAGCCATAGCTCTTTAGGTACTAATATGGAATGATCTTTAGTACAGAAAATGTGTAAAAATAAGGAAACATAAGTAAATGTGTAAAAATAAGGAAATGTAAGTAAGTGCATATATGTCTGTAAGCATCCATGCTTACATATGCATGAAATAACTCTAAAAGTAAAAACAAGAAAAGTTAACATAGGATGCCTCTGGGAAGGAGAACTATATGACTGGGCACAAAGAGTAGGAAATTCTTAATTGTACAGACTTTTCTAACTATCAAAATTTGAACTACCTGAATGTATTACCTAATCAAAGAAACGTAAGCAGAGCGGGGAGGTGGGGAGGGGGAAGAAAAAGAAAAATAATCCAAAGTAGCACAGCACATCTTCTTCAGCAAACTATTACAGCTAATTTCTCCTATCTAAAAAACACCTTGGGACAGGGTAAAAACCACAAGAACCAATTTACTTCAGTTACAAAATCAGCAGTTAATCAGACTGATGCTTGTTTCATGGTGTTGTAATTTTTCAAGTTATTGTAAATATTGTAAGTATTTTAAGTACTTCCCCACTGAAGTTTATGAGAGCTATACCTTTAGCAGATCTTCCAGATCCAAAAGAGAATATCTGGTCAGAGAATTGACAGTTTAGAATAAATAAAACAGTACTGTGGACATATAGTGGAACCATATTACAATATTGTGAGGGTGATTAGTTTCAAATTAGTGTATATGTAATAAACAACTTTGATTTACTTATTTTCCTTTGAAAACTACCAGTTAACTCTTTTCTCTCTTTCACCCTCCCTTTCTCCCTCCCTTCCCCCCATCCCCACCCCCCACTCCCGTCTTAAATACACACACAGTTTTAGAACTCAGTATAATTATTTTGTTCTGTGCTTATGTACAATTCTACTACTGCACTCATCATGCCATGTGATAAGATTATGTACTAGTCTACCGGGTGTATGTATTAGAATGCAAAAGTTTAATGTCTCACAAGCCTCTTCCTCCAAACACTTCCTAATGTAATGATCATTTGCTTTATTCTGATAAATTTAAATCAGAGAAAATACGTGATATCATATTCTTCCACATTTTCTTGTATTGAAAACTTTGGGAAATCCTATATGAATCTTAGACAGTCTGTCTGAACATTTGCATAAGGGCTATTTAGATTTGGCACTTAGACCAAAGGACATTAACATGAAAATATTTTCAAAGTATCCTTTTTGAAAGCGTAAATAGTAAATTAAACTGTATGTGCATGAAAGCGTAAATAAAAAATTTTCTTGGTGCAGCCACTTTGGAGTTTCCTCAAAAAGTTAAAAATAGAACTACCACCGGGGCAAGAATAAGGATTGGCAAATGAAGCAAGAATGTTAATTTTAAGGGCGCCTGGGTGGTTCAGTTAGTTAAGCGACTGCCTTCAGCTCAGGTCATGATCCTGGAGACCCGGGATCGAGCCCCACATCAGGCTCCCTGCTCCATGGGAAGCCTGCTTCTCCCTCTCTCACTCCCCATGCTTGTGTTCCCTCTCTAGCTGTGTTTCTCTCTGTCAAATAAATAAATAAAATCTTTAAAAAAAATAGAACTACCCTATGATCTAGCAATTACATTACTAGGTATTTACCCAAAGGATACAAAAATACTGATTCAGAAGGAATGCAATAGCCAAACAATGGAGAGAACCCAAATGTCCATCAACAGAAGAATGAATAAAGATGTGGGGTGTGCATGTCTCTGTGTGTGTGTGTCTGTGTATGTATAGCTTTACATATATTTTATTTACTTATATATATCCAATGGAACATTACTCAGTAATATTTATGTTACTTATAAATAGATACATAGGGATATAAAATATATATATAAATAAGAATGAAATATTGCCATTTGCAGTGATGTGGATGGAGCTAGAGCATATTATGCTAAGTGAAATAAGTCAGTCATAGAAAGACAAATACCAAATGATCTCACTCAAATGTGGAATTCAAGAAAACAGATGAACATATGGGAAGGGGGGAAAAAGAAGATAGGGAACAAACTGTAAGAGACTCTTAATGATAAAGAACAAATTGAGGGGTGATGGAAGGAGGTGGATGGGGGATGGCCCAGATGGGTGATGGGTATTAACGAGGGCACTTGTTGTGGGGTGACTCAGTCTGTTAAGTGTCTGACTCGACTTCAGCTCAGGCCATGATCTCAGGGTCGTGAGACTGAGCCTTGCGTTGGGCTCTATGCTATGCTGGGTACAGAACCTGCTTAAGATTCTCTTTCTCCCTCTGCTGCCATCTCAAAAAAAAAAAAAGAAAAGAAAAGAAAAGAAAAAGGAAAAAAAGAGGGCACTGGTTGTGATGAGCACTGGGTGTTGTACGTGATGAATCACTGAATAGTACTCCAGAAACCAATATTGCACTGTATGTTAACTAAGTAAAATTTAAATTAAAAAAAAATTTCTTATGCATGGTGTACTGAATAGTCCTCCCAAAATTCATGTCAATCTCATGACCTCAGAATGTGACTTTATTTGGAAGTACGGTCTTTGTAGGTATAATCAAGATAAAATGAAGTCATATTGCATAGTATTTTCTGGCCCAACTGTAATGAGATAATCAACAAAGGCATAAAAATTATTTTCCATATTTCCCAATGTGAGACTCTTTGAGCCAGTTTAGTCACACAAATCCCAAATAAATCAAGGGCATTTCGATGATCCAGCTTTTGATGCAAGATCCAAATCTAGCTGTCTATGAACCAGGAGAGGGGCCTTCACCAGACAGACTCTGCCAGCACTCTGATCTTGGATTTTCCAGCCTCCAAAATGAGAAAAATATATTTCTCCCCTCGTCTATGATACTTTCTTATAGCAACCTGAATGAACTAAGATAGTAAGTCCTTCTATAAATACAATAAAAGAAAAAATACTATATAATCAAATCAATTCTGTAGACACAGAATTTTAGCAGCCATTTTTGATTAAACTTCTCACCAGACTAGGAATAAAAGGTAACTTCTTTAATCTGATAAAAGGCAGCCCATAAGACCCACAACTAACAGAGTTTCTCAGCAGTGGCACTATTGACATTTTGGCCTGGATGATGCCTTGTCATACAGACTAGGTGGGTGTGGGTACTGTGCATTGTGGAATATTTAGCAGCATCTCTGGTCTCTACCCAGGAGAGGTCAATAACAGCCCCAATCATACCAACCAAGAATGTCTCCAGACATAGCCAGTTGTCCTCTGTTGGCAAATATCTCTACTTACTGAGAGAACCACTGAACTACCATGACACTTAAAGGTAAAAGACTGAATGCTTTCCCTCTAACAAGTGGAACAAGGTGGAAATGACTACCTCACCACTTTGCTCTCCCTGCTTCTACTGAATATTGTACTGGAGGTCCTATCCAGAACAAGCAAAGTAAACAACTAATAGGCAGAGAGAATGGAAAGGGAAAAGTAAAACTGTCTGTTTTCAAAAATGGCATATAGGAAATCCTAAAGAATCCATAAACAGTTACTACAAAAAATAAAGCTGGTACACTGAAATGTATAAATCATTGCCAAGAAAAATTAAAGAATACCTAAAAATAAATATACCATAGACATGTAAAAAAAGACTCAATAACATTAATGTCAATTAGTCTATAGATTAAACACAATCCAAACAAACTTGCACTGCCTGATTTCAAGCCTTATCATAAAGCTATAATGATCAAGACAGTGTGATATTAGTGTTAAGGACAGGCAAGTAGGTTAACAAAACAGAGTAGAGGGTCCAGAAAGTGAAAAGTAATTCAAAAGGGAACGGACTGTGTTTCCAAAAAACAGTGAATAACATATTAAAAATTTTTTGGACATCAATGAAATGGTAAAGTAGGAAACTCTAATCAAGTGTCCCTCTGCAGAAACATAGAAAAATCAAAAATGAACTGTCAAAACCAAATTTGTCAGAACTCTGGAAAATGATCCAAGGTTTATAACAATGAAACAAATGTTAAATCAAGAAAAATACAAGTTAAAAGTGGTAGGAAACGTCTGTACTGCTTTTGCTTGTCCTTACCTAGCTGCCTCCCTGGCTCAGTGGCACTTTTCAAAAGGGTAGCCACATTCACTGCTGGACCCTTGGCCTGGTACTGGGGGCAGCAGAGCAGATTTCATTCATGAAGAATTGTTTCTCTGTTCTAACCTGTCTGGGATCACCGAAGGACAGATGCAAGGCATTTATCTTTGTTCCACCTAACTTGGAAAAGACACAGGACAGTAGAGCTGTAGGTATTGTGAAAAAACACTGTGAGGTAAAGGAACAACTCACAGTTGCCTGGGGCAAATACTGAAGGTGAGGCATGTGGATAAGGTGCCAAAAGCCTGGCAGGAAAAGCAGTGAAGCTTTTTGGAAAAAAACAGGGCATTGAAAAATGCCCTTGTGTACTGAGGAATTTAAAAAGCTGGGTATACGCCCAGGGGAGGACCCACACTCAGGAAAGCCCTAAGAAAAACTTTAGCTTTCACTCTAGCTCATCTCCAAGCACAATATATGCAGCCAGTGAAAGCTAAGGCAGAATTGCAAATGTCCTGGCTAAGTGTTAAAGGAGTACCATAACACAGAGCCCATGCACAGAGACAGGAGATATATTCTCCCTTCTCTTTTTTCCCTTTATTCTCCTTGTCTCTCTTTTCTTGGTTTCTGGCAAGTATCTGACACTATCTGAGCCCGAGTTAAAGGAACACAGATTTTGGTACCACATATGACAAGGGATCGAGGCTCTGCATAAATACGTTGTAAAAGTCACTAAACAAATGAATAACGGCAGCCCTCAACAATAAAAACAAGGAAACTCTGGTGAAGGGCAAAGTCTGATTTCCAGTTACCACATTTAAAATAATCTAATTCTGTTTTCAACCAAATATTACAAAGTAAAAGGAAAGTAGTCTGTTTAAGAAAAAAAAGACAGAAATTATCACTGAGAAAGTCCAGATGCTGATCATTAGACAAAGACTTTATTTTTATATTTTTTTCTCATTAAACTTTTGTGTTAACGGGTCTCAAAATTCTGTGACAGATTTTTGGTCAAGTTGTTTCCATTAAAAAGTACTGATTTAAAAAAAAACTAGTAACTTAAAATTCACACAGAGAGAGAGAGAGAGAGACAACAAATGGTCCACAAAAAATTCTCCTTTCTTTTAGAAGGTTTTATGATACATTGCTATCATTGACCAGTCTTTTACTATTAACTTAAATGGCTGACTGACACAAACAGTTCTGAGACTGTTCTCCCACCACTGATTAAGACTGGAGAAGCAGGTTTTGGGAATAATGTTCATTTAGCCTTCTGAGCTTTCTGGGCAGACTTGGTGACCTTGCCTGCTCCAGCTGCTCTCTTGTCCACTGCCTTGATGACTCCCACAGCCACTGTCTGTCTCATGGCATCAGTAGTAAAATGGTCTGGAGGAGGACAGTCAGAGAAGCTCTTAACACACATAGGCTTGCCAGGGACCCTACTAATAATGGCAGCATCACCAGATTTCAAGAACTTGGGAAGGTCTTCCAGCTTTTTTCCAGAATAACAATCAAACTTCCCCTTCAGCTCAGCAAATTTGCAAGCAATGTGAACTGTGTGACAATCCAGCACAGGTATATATCCAGCACTAATTTGGCCTCGATGGTTCAGGATAATGAACATCTTTAACAGATACATTCTTTTTTTTTAAAGATTTTATTTACTTATTTGAGAGAGAGAGCATGAGAGGGGAGAAGGTCAGAGGGAGAAGCAGACTCCCCATGGAGCTGGGAGCCCAATGTGGGACTCGATCCCAGGACTCCAGGATCATGACCTGAGCTGAAGGCAGTGCCTTAACCAACTGAGGCACCCAAGCGCCCCATAACAGACACATTCTTGACACTGAAACCTACATTGTGCCCAGGAAGAGCCTCCCTCAAAGCTTCATGGTGCATTTCAACAGACTTCACTTCAGTTTTAACATTTAACATGGACTACCATTAACTACCATGCCATGTTTAAGAACACCAGTCTCCACTCAGTCCACAGGGACAGTACCAATAGCATCAATTTTGTAGATGTCCTCGAGAGACAGACACAAGGGCTTGTTGGCTGGATGAGCTGGTGGCAGAAGGCAATCCAGAGCTTTAAGCAGTGAGGTTCCACTGGCATTGCCAACTTTACATGTGACTACCCCTTGAACCAAGGCACGTTACCACTTGGCTTAAGCATGTTGTCACAAGTCCAACCAGAAATTGGCACAGATGCTACTGCTACTGTGTCAGGACTGGAGCCAATTTTCCTAATGCGGGTGCTGACTTCCTTAACAATTTATTCATATCTCTTCTGGCTGTAAGGGTGGCTCAGTAGAATCCATTTGTTAACACTAAGAATTAACTGTTGTTCACCCAGTGTGTAAGCCAGAAGGACATGCTTATGGGTCTGCAGGTTCTTAGATACCTGCTTCAAATTCACCAACATCAGCGGCCACAATCAGGACAGCACAGGAAGCCTCAGATGGGCCAAATATCATGTTTTTGATAAAGTCTCTGTGTCCTGGAACATTAATGATGGTCACATAATACTTGTTGGTCTCAAATTCCTACAGGGAGATATCCGGGTGATACCATATTCATGTTCAGCTTTCTGTTTACCCAAGACCCAGGAATACTTGAAGAAACCCTTGCCCATCTCAGCAGACTCCTTCTCAAATTTTTTGATAGTTCTTTTGTTGATTCCATCACATTTGTAGATCAGATGACTAGTAGTGGCAGACCTGCCCAAATCCACATGTCCAATGATGACAATGTTGATATGAGTCTTTTCCTTTCCCATTTTGGTTCAGGTTTAGTGGCAGTTTTCATGATACCTGTGCTCTAGTAGCGAACCCATTGTGAAAAAGCTAGATAAAGACTTCAAACAACTGTTTTAAACATACACAAAGACCTAAAGAAAACCATGGACCAAGAACTAAATGAAACCAGAAAAACAACATGTGAGCAAAAGGAAACTATCACCAAAGACAAAGAAGTACAAAGAAGAACCAAAAAGAAATTCTAAAACTAAAAAGCACAATATTTGAAATGAAAACTTCAGTAGAGGTGTTTAACATCAGATATCAGGAAGCAGAAGAAAAAAATCAATAAACTTGAAGATAAAACAAATGATATTATCCAGTCTGAGTGGCAGAAAGAAAAGAATGGTGATAAATGAACAGAGCCAAGAGACCTATAGGACACCATCAAGCTGAACAAAATATACATTTTAGAAGTATCAAATAAAAAAGTACTTTTATTTATTTATTTTGAGGGAGCACACATGAGGCAGGTAGGGAAGGTCAGTGGTAGAGGGAGAGAATCTCAAGTAGGCCCACCCTCTGTACAGATCCTGATGTGGGGCTCAATCTCACAATCCTGAAATCACGACCTAAACTGAAATCAAGACTTAGCTGCTTAAGCAACTGAGCCACCCAGGTGCCCCTAAATACTCTTTCTATGAATATTTTAAGAAATAGTAGCTGCAAACTTCCCAAGTTTGATTATACATGAATCTAAACATTCAGGAAGTTCAATGAACTCCAGGTAGGATAACTGAAGGAGATCTAAGACACATTCTAAACAAACTGTCAAAGACAAAGACAAAGAGAATCTGTAAAGCTACAAAAGAGAAGCAACTCAACACAAAGAAGAGATTTTTTCAAAAGATTAACAGCTGATTTCTCATCAAAAACCATGGAAGCCAGAAGGCAGTAGAATGACATATTTAAGTACTAAACGTAAAAGAACACTGAAAATCAAGAATTCCCTATGTAGCAAAAATCATCCTTCAAAAATGGAGGTAAAATTAAGACATGCTTAAATAAATAAAACCTGAGGGTATTCAGTGCCAGTAGAACTGCCTTGCAAGAAATGCTAAAGGAATTTCTTCAAGCTGAAATGAAAGAACATAAGACAATAACTCAGAGCCTCATGAAGAAATAACGGTCTCTGGTAAAGACAGTTCTATAGGTAAATATAAAAGCCAGTATATTTTCAGTTTGTAACTCCTCTTTTTATTTCATATATAATTTAAAAACCAAATGCATAAAAAGGTAATTATAAATATATGCTGCAGGGCACACAATGTATAAAGATGTAACTTGTGAGAAGAATAATATCAAATTAATTTAAATCAGATTGTTATAAATTTAGTAAATTAATTTTATTTTATTATTTTTCTAAATAATTCATTTATTTGAGAGAGAGAGATAGCAAGAGATAGAGCATGAGCAGGGGAGAGAGGGAGAAGCAGGCTCCCCACTGAACAAGGAGCCTCACAAGGGGCTCGATCCAAGGACCCTGAGATCATGACCTGAGCCAAATGCATACACTTAACTGACTGAGCCACCCAGGTGCCCCAGTACATTAATTTTACTATCCAGGGTAACTACTACGAAAATATGTAAAGGGAATAAATAAAAGGAAATGAAAAGAGAATAAAATTGGTATAATACAAAAAATCTATTAAAACACAAAAGAAGAAATTAAAAGAGAAAATGAAAGGCAAAAGGGTATAAGACATACAGAAAACCAATTAGCAAAATAGCAACAGTAAATCCCTTTTAGAAGTAACTACTTAAGATCGTAAATGGATTAAACTTTCCAATCAATTGAAAGTTAAGAAAAGAAAAAAGATACTCCATGCAAATAATGACCAAAAGAGAGTCACAGTGGCTGATAATATTACCAAACTAGACTTTAAGCCAAAACCTGTTACAATGAAGAAGTACTTCATTAACAAACTAAGATGGCCATAATATAATAATAGTAATAGCAATAAAACAAAATAAAAACTGTTGGATGGAGGTGGGAAAATTGGGATGCTCATTCATTGCTGGTAGGAATTTAAAATGAGTTGGACCCTGAAGAAAACAGTATGGTGGCCCCTCAAAAAGACAGAATTACTCCTAGGTATATAACTCAAAGTACTGAAAACAGGTACTCAAATAAATATATATATATGCATGTGTTCATAGCAGTGTTATTCACAATTGCTTAAAGGTAAACAGCCCAAATGTCCATCAATGGATGTGTGGTTCATCAAAATGTAGTATATTCATAAAATGCAGTATTATTCAACCATAAAAAGGAATGAAGTACTGATTGATGATATGATGTGGATGAACCCCAAACACATCATTCTAAATGAAAGCAGCCAGCCACAAAAGGTCACATAATGGATTATTCCATTTATATGAAATACCCAGAACAGATTAAATCCAAAGAGACAGAATGCAGATTGGCAATTTCTAGGGGCTTGGGACAGAGCTGGGAACAGGGAGAAGTTGCTTAAGTATGAGGTTCTATTTTGGAGCAATAAAACTGTTTGGATCTAGCATAACATGATGAATGTACTAAATGTAAATGAATTATTCATGTTAAATGGTTAATTTTATATTATGTGAATTTCACAAATTTTTTAAAGAACTGAACCAGGATCCTTATGTACTGTACACAAAATAACTCTAAATGGTTCAAAAGCTAAAAGCATCAAATACAGAAGAAAAACAGGCAAAACTGAAAACTTTCAAGAAGCTAAAGGCTTCTTACACATGACACAAAAAGCAATAATGATAAAAGAAAAAGCTGATAAACTGGACTTCATCAAAAATTTTTTAAAAATATGATTGAGGGCAGCTGGGTGGCTCAGTGGGTTGAGCCTCTGCCTTTGGCTCAAGTCATGATCTCAGGGTCCTGGGATTAAGGCCTGCATCAGGCTCTCTGCTTGGCAGGGAGCCTGTTTCCTCCTCTCTCTCTGCCTGCCTCTCTACCTACTAGTGATCTCTCTCTGTCAAGCAAATAAATAAAAAAAATCTTTGAAAAAAATATCTGATTGAAACATACTGTTAAGGAAAAGAAAATACAACCCACAGAATGGGAAAAATACTATGTGTGTGTGAGTATACATATGACAGACTTTGAATTCAGAAAATGAAAACTTTCAATTTAAAAAGAGAAGCAACACAATTTTTTTAAATAGGTGAAGATTACAGAAGACACTTCACAAAAGAAGATATCTGAATGGCCAGTAATTGCATGAACATTATGCTCAGCATCAGGAAAATCAAAATAAAACAAGATACCCCCTCATATCCACTAGGATGGCTATAATTGAAAGGATCCCATACACTGCTGGGGGGAATATAAAATAGTATAATCAATTTGACACATATTTCAGCAGTTTCTTGTAGAGTTAAATATATTACACACTCCATTCCTTTGTATCTACCAAAAGAAATGAAAAATATGTGTACAAAATGACTTGTATACAAACATTCACAGTGAAAGACAGCAGATCAGTGGCCTCCAAGGTATAAAGACAGGGTAAGATTTTACTGGAAAGGGGCACAGGTGAACTTTCTGGAGTAATGAAACTATCCCATACCTTAATGATTGTGGGTGAATACATTTGTCAAAACACAGTAACTACACTTAAAATGGATGCAGTTTACTGTATGTAAATTATACTTCAAAAAAAAGGTTGATTTAAAAAAAATAGAAGGGAGGGAAGCCTGAATCCTGAATTGGAACTTGGACCTCTTCAGTAAGATTTCCACAGGCAACTCCCATGAGGGACGCTTCATTGAGGTCCCTGTTTGCGCCAAGGAATGCGGAGGCAAAACATTGTTGGAATAGCTAAGTTATTCACTTGTTCCCTTAAATTTACTAAATGGCATGCTGTATTTCCTGAAATATTCAAAGTATTTATTTAAATTTCCTTTGGGTAGAAAAGAACTCCTCAAATTAGTTTAGGAATAATAAACTTATATATGTAACAAAGATGCATATATATACACACATATAGATGTGCATACCAATATACATGCCTATACTTTAATTATCTAAGTATTTAGTTTCAACCTAATAAATAATTTAAAAATTAAAAACCTTAAAAAGCTTCCTACAAAATCAAAATGCTCTAAGTAGTTTTAACAGTTTTCCCCTATGGCTAAAAAGAAACCTGCTTTCTTGTTGACACTTAGTTTTTATTTTCTCTTTACAACTACTTCCACTCCCCCATTTTCCTGTCTCTCTTTTGGTCCATTTCATCTCTAGTCAGATAACAATATTTAAGGAATTGTATCTGTTTTTTTAATATATCAAATATTGGTATATGCATATTTGACTAACATGTCTAACCAATACCTTTAGAAATAAAGTAAAAAAGTTCCTTTAAGTCATCTTTCCACTTTATGGTAAAGACCAAAGATAAAGAAAGAAATGAAAAAGGAAAAATACAAATTACTATGCCTAAGGAAAGGTAATTAGATTTCATTGAATTATATTAAAAGAGACTACAGATCCTGTGGAAAATCAGTTATCATTTACTTAACACTATGTGATATACATTAGACACTTGAAGTTAGTACTAGCCTAATTAGTTGGTAGAGGTCATGACTTAAACTAAGCCTGATGCCAACAATCATGCTCTAAAACAAACCATTACACTAATTCCACCACAGTAACTTTAAAACCAACTATTGCAGGGGCTCTGTACTGCCATAAAAAGAGAGGAATTTGTTCTACCTACTGCAAACACGAAAATGCTAAAGCAGTCCATCATTCTAATGCCAGGTGTCCAGGATAAACTATCTTAGCATTCTCTCCCTACTCCAGTTCTGAAGTGTAACCTAACTTCCAAATCCTGCACTTTCCGTAATTTCCAGTGATAGAGTGCTACATTAAAGCAACAATGAGAAGTAGCAAAATGTACCTCCCACAGTACAGTCTGAATACCTGACAAAGGAATGACTAAGAAATGTGCAGAATCTTTAAAGAAGATGAATATAACATGCCTAATGGCATGCTACTCTGAACACAGCTGCATTTATCTGTACCATCTTCTAGACAAAATCAGAAAATCTACATCCTCTCAGCAATACAAACCCTAGAAGTGTATCTTCCTTCCACCATACCCTCTCTTCAGGCTAGGTTGTGGAACAATGCTCAATCACTGAGGTTGACACAATTTTCATTTTTAGGGAAATTATAACTTGGGGATAGGTATCGGGATAGCAACAGGAAATATAATTCATTATTTTCAATCAGTACTGAGAAAAAGCATTAACTAATTAAAATTATTTTATTAAGGCTTTGGAATAAATTATAGAACTTATAAGTAATTAAAAACTAAGACCCTTTTTAAAGTGTTTATTAAAGAGTTACTACATATTTTACAAATCCTGAATATTCCTAGGTCAACTACAAAACACTCAGTTAAAACATAAAGATCTGGAATTCTTTTTTTTTTCTTTCTTAAGCGGGGCTTGAACTTACAATACTGAGATCAAGACCTGAGCTGAAGTCAAGAGTTGGATGCTCAACCAACTGAACTGCCCAGGCACCCCTGAAATTCTTTCTTTCAACCAGGAAGGAATTTGTATTTTATAGCAACTTCTCTGTCAATTTATCTAAAGATTTTGGGTATATCCACAAGAGCTTAAAATAAAATCACAGGTTTAATACATACATTATATATTTTGCTCCAAATATAATTGAAAAAGTTGGATCCAGTATTCAAAATACCCTCCCTTTTTTTAGTATTGACAAAGTAAAAGTGGAAAGGTGTTTGCTACTCAATGGAGGGAAAAGATAAGGTGAATACACATCACACTTTATATGAAAGAGTAAAATTAAAGATGACTTCTTTTCATTGTGTTCAGTGACAGAATTATTACTGGTATTGGGTTATTGTGTCAGCTTCTAGAATTTTTACTTTAAAAAAAGACCCACTGAAGCTCTATTTTAGAAAAGCAGATAAAAGAAAACTCTAAAATTAACCCAAAATGTTTATTAAAATAATAAAACACTGTTTTAGTTTCTTTCATTAATTAACCTATAATATTTCCCTTTAATAATGATGGCATGAAAATAGTTAACTGTAAAATGTTTTTAAAATTTTTTAATCCAAAAATATTGAAATATACAGCTGTAAAGTAATATTCAATATTTTTAATATTTTTATTGCAAAAGTAAATATTTACTATAGGTAAGTGAGGAAATACAGATAAGGAAAAAACCCTATAATTCCCCTAACATCCTCTAAGTCTTTTTTCTCCATTTAATTTTGAATAAACATTTACCATGGAGATGGAACATTAGGCCCTTGAGTATTCTACCCAAAATGAACCAAGTTAATGTCCCTCTGAGTATACATTTCCATTAATTGTGATTTAAAGAGAACCTATGTCTATAATCTTGTTTACTACAACAAATTTATATTTCTACCAATGTTTAAGCCCAATAAATCTTTACAGAATTTTTAAGTAGCATGAGGTAAGAATACTGATGAAAAACTAAACATATAAGAAAGAAAAAGGTTATCATCTGAAATAATTTAGTCCCTTTGCCTCTTGAATATTTTCAGTTTTGTTCAGATTAAATCAGGACCTGATTTTAAAACAAAGCCTGGGTATGCTAAATGAAATACGTCAGACAAAGACAAGTACTGTATCATTTCACTTAAATCTGTTATCTATAAAACAAAACAAATGAATAAAGAAACAAAATGCAGAATCAGGTGGCACCTGGGTGGCTCAGTCATTAAGCATCTGCCTTCAGCTCCAGTTATGATCCTGGAATTCCCGGTTCTAGCCCCACATTGGGCTCCCTGATGGGCAGGAAGCCTGCTTCTTCCTCTCTCACTCCCCCTCCTTGTTTTCCCTCTCTGTGTTTCTCTCTGTCAAATAAATAAATAAAATCTTTAAAAAAAAAAGGCAGAATCAGACCTATAAATACAAAGAACAAACTGATGGTTGCTAGAGGAGAAGAGGGTGAGTGATGGCCAAAATGTCTGAAGGGGAGTGGGAGATACAGGCTTCTAGTTATGGAATAAATTGGTCATGGGAATAAAAGGTACAGCATAGGAAATATAGTCAGTGGTGTTGCAACAGCATTGCATGGTAACAGATGGTAGCTACACTCATGAGCAAAGCATAACCATTTAAGAGTTGCTGGACCACTATATTATATACCTAAAACAAATGTAACACTGTGTGTCAATTATACTCAAATAAAAACAAGCACAGCCTGGGTAAATAATATTTACAATGCCTCCTGAAAATCAGGAAGACCGGATATTGAACTCACCTTTGATTTTTAACATATTGAAAAACTCAAATTATAATGATTTAACCACCTGGAGAAAAAAAATCCCTTTCCCTATCTGTGTATCATGGAGTAGAGGGGAATAAAAATGAGAATATAGGTATGAAAACCTATTAGGGAACAGATAAGTTTATAAGCCCATGTTTTTAATATAAGGGTTGTCAATCTGGAAATTCAAATGTGTCAGTCAAATTAGTCATAAAAACAAATCCAAACCCCTAAAGACGAACCTCTTTTCGAGCCTCTACGAAAGGTGACCTTTTTCAGTTTAGTCTCATTTGTTATTTTGCAATATTAGTCTGTGTTTTTTTCCATTATATAGTATATACAAATGAAGGCATGATGGTAGTGATAAGGTCTAATAAGCTTGTGACATAACAAAAATAAATCTTTGTTGCAACTGTGAAGAAAAATGAAATGCCCAAATAGGCTGTAAAAGATAAGCGAGCAAACAAAACTGAGAGAGGCGACAGCAAAAAATGAATTTTCCACTATAACCAAATTACTGTAAACTGAGTATACTCACTCTGAAGTAAAAGCACCTTTAAAAATTAAAAACCCAGGAACTGACCATAAGAACTAGAAAAAAGCAAAAGCTGCTATTTTTTCTTCTTCCAAAATGTATCCAGTATCTCCAGGGAGCAAGGGGAATGGGAGAAGGGAAAGTCCACAACCTATGGAGATAAATTTTGCCAGTGGAAACTTTCAACATACCACATACCAAGAAAATGTATAGCTTATTTTACAAATCAAAACATAATAAGAATTGACTTTTTCATTTTGAAAGAAAACAATGAGAATTAGCATGACCTCAAAGCTAGGGCAAATTGGCTCATTAATAGCCAGCTAGGAAAACTACTCAGAAGGGATACGAAAGCTTAATAAACGCTTCACATTTCAAAAGGCTTCCTGAAACTAAATTAACTCAAAATGGGTAAGGCCATTTCCTACAGGTCATTGCTCAGGCATTTCTACTACAAAGTCAAAATGAAGGAAGGTAGAAAAAGAGCCTTCCTCATTTTGAAATAAATGTATTTTTTTAATATTTTTATCAATGACCAAATCTAAGACCTATTATAGCTGAATTGTTTCCTACATTATCAAAGAGAAATAAGACAGTTAAATGACTACAAAATAAAAACTATCATAATGATCCTAGTTCCTCTTCCCTTAAACTTCACAGGCATGATCAGAAATATCTCTATCCTATGATTAAAGGGATATTCTGAGTATAAGAAAATTAATTAATCCTAAAAACTTTACTTTCCATTAATTATATGAAATGGTTTCTGCCAAATGATGTGAAGTATAGAAGTAGAAAGTGATCATTGCTCTTGAGGTTACTCTAATCTTATAGGTTTAGACAGATATGGACAGATAGATATGTAGAGACATAAGTATATAGATGACAATATCTAGTTTTAGAAGTCTTCGCAAAGGAAATAATCTGAAATACAAATAATTTTGTTTAAAAATGTTGTCAGCAGTGTTAACAAAAAATAGAATAGGCTATGTTGGATCAGTTGTTATTGGACTTGCCCTCTTGCCATAAACTACTGGAAAACTATAAAATATGTGAAATATTTTCAGACATTGGGAAAAGTTAGCAAAGACTGCAGTCTTAACACCTATTTGAAACATTTTCCTGAAGGCCCAAACAATAATATAAAGGGTAAAAGAGAGTGTATAGTAGAATGAAAGAAGTAAATCTATCTTTTTTAAAAAAGATTTTATTTATTTATTTGACAGAGAGAGAGATCACAAGTAGGCAGAGAGGCAGGCAGAGAGAGAGGAGGAAGCAGACTCCCTGCTGAGCAGAGCCCAATGCAGGCCTCAGTCCCAAGACCCTGTGATCAGGGCCTGAGCTAAAGGCAGAGGTTTAACCCACTGAGCCACCCAGGCGCCCAGAAGTAAATCTATCTTAATTCACAAAAGACATAATGACATCTGCACATAATTCTAAGCAATCCATAAAAGAGTTACTAGAAATGGTAAAATAATTTAGCACGATCACAGCATACAAGTCAAGAAAACATCAACTGTATTTCTATAATACAACAAACAACTGAAAACAGAAAACAAAATACAATACCATTAATAATACTATTCAAATACATGAATACTTAGGGATGAAAGTATGTATAAGACCTACACACTGAAAAGTACAAAACATTACTGAGAGAAATTAAAGACCTTAATAAACAAATACATATCATGTTCACTCATGAGAACACAATTACGTGTAGATTAAACACAATCCTATTCAAAATTCCAGGAGTTTTATTTGTATAAGTTGAAAAGTTAATTATAAAAGTTATATAGAAATGCAAAAGATTATTAGGAGAAGGAGGAAGAGGAAGAAAAGGAGGAGCAGGAAGTGAACCAAAAATTTGAAAAAGAACAAATTTGGAGAATTTGCACCACCTGATTTAAATCCTTATTATAAAACTAAAGTAATGAAGACAGTGTGATATTAGCTTACGAATATACATGTAGGTTGAAAGAACAGATCAGAGTCCAAAAATAGACCCACACATATATGATTAGTAGATTTTCAACAAAGGTACCAAGGTAATTCAATGGAGGAAGGGATCATCTTTTCAGTAAATGGTGCTAGAACTAGTTAAACAAATGGGAAAAAAAACTGAACCAGTATTCTTATTAAATAACATACACCAAGTAACTAAATGAGTCAAAAGCTGAAACTATAAAAGCAACTTTTAGAAGCAAACGTGAGAGAAAATCCTGATGACTTTGGGGGTACTCAAAGATTTCTCATAAAGGACACGGCCATAACCATAAAAAGGTGATAAACTGGATTGTGTTAAAATTAAACATTTACTCTCTGAAAATACCACTTACAAAATTGAAAAGGCAAGCTACCAAATAGGAGAATATATCCACAAAACATGTATGTATTAGATTAGACAAGATGTTGTATCCAGCATATATAAAGAGCTCTTACTACTCACCTATAAGTAAACAAAAAAGAAATGACCTACTAAAGCACACAACATAGATGAATCGCAAATGTGTAATGTTATAAGAAAAAAGCTAGACTCAAAAGGTTACATACTGGATGATTCAATCTACATGACATTATGAAAAAAGGTAAAATTATAGGAAAAGAAAAGAAATAAATGATTGCCAGGAACTGTGGGTAAGTTGGGGGGAGGGGGCTCATTATAAAGCGGCAGCATGAGGACATACATTGAGGTGACGAAACTGCTCTGAATCTTGATTATGACAGTGGTTACGAGATTGTATGTTTTTATAAAAACTCATAAAATAGTACACCAAAGATAGTAAATTTTAGTAAATATAGAGAACTGTAAGAAAACTACCACGTGATTGCAACACTCAGCTATCAAAATGGTTAAAAATAAAGAGTAACTGTAGTAACAGCAAATGCAGGTAAGGATGAGGAACAATTAGACCTTTCATACATTAGTGGAATGTACAATGGTAGAACCACTTTGGAAAACAATTTTTAATTTTCTTGTAAAGGTAAAAATAGACTTACGATACAATCCAGAATTCCATTATTTGATTATTTATCCAAGAAAATGAAAGCACATTTCCACACAAAGACCTGCTGCAATGCTCACAGCAGAAGTGACAGAAACTGAAGACATTTTTCTCCATTCTGACTCAGTACTCAGTACTTTTCCACTCCTATACTTTCTCCTCTTCTGCCCCTGGGCCCCTAGGTTCATAAAACTGTGGGAGCTTTTTCTTTGAGGTTTCTTCATCAGTGAGATGACAGGACCCTCAAGTCTGTGCTTATCCAAAGGACCTGAAACCACTTCCTTGAGAAAAATGTAAATGTGAGGGAAGGGGAGTAGGTGTTTACCCTCTTTAGTCTCTTGCTTATACAATCATAGTAAGCAATTAAAGACTTGACTACTTCATTTTGGCTTGTTTTAGTTGGCTACTCAGACTTAAGAGTTCAGCTGAGCTCCTGACAGTATGATCATTTAAATTATTTCTTGATGAAATTTAACATTATTTTTTTTAATCTCAGGAAATAGGAATGGAAAAGGACTTCCTTAATCTGTAATGATGAAAAGCTAAAGCTAAAATAAGGGTGAAATACTATCTTCCCCAAAAGACAGAGTGCAAAAATGGATGTCTTCACTTAACACTTCTATTAAATTTGTACTGGAGGTCCTAGCTAGCCCAAAAAGGCATAGGAATTGCAAAGAAAAAAGTATAACTCTCTCTACTTGCTGATGATATAATTACATACATGGAAAATACAAAGCAACTACTGAACTAATGAATAAATTTAACAACACTGTTCTATAAGTTGATTATAGATTACACTTACACTATTATATGTATCTATCAAAATTCACAGAGCTGTGCATAAAGTCAAACCCTAGAAAAGAAAAAAGAAAAAATGAGAAATATCTTAGGATAAAAATTTCAATATAAAAGTGAATCGTATGTCTGTGTCTCAGCAACAAGCAACTCAAAATACAATTTTCAAGTAATAGCATTTACTATAAAAACAATCATATGCATAGGAAGAAAGTGAGCAAATGCTGTGCATGACTCTATAATGACCCAGTCAAAGAATATCTAAATTAATCAAAAGATGTACTGTGTTTATGGACTGAAAAAATCAATAATTTTAAGAATTCAATCTTCCTATATTAATCCACAGAATTATTGCTATACTATCAAAAATTCAAAAACATTTTTAGTAGGAATTGATAGATGAATATGAAATTTACATGGGATGAAGAAACAAAATGGATGAACGGAAGAACAAAAGAGAGTGGCAAACTATAAAATAGACTCAACTACAGAGAACAAACTAGGGTTGCTGGATAGGAAGTAGATGGGGAGATGGGTTAAATGGGTGATGAGTATTAAGGAGGGCACTTGTGATAAGCACTGGATGTTGATCCCAAAACCAGACAAAGACTCTACCAAAAAGGAGAATTACAGACCAATATCCCTAATAAATATGTATGCAAAAATTTTCACCAAGATACTAACCAATAAGATCCAACAGTACATTAAAAGGGTTATTCACCATGACCAAGTGGGATTTATTCCTGGGCTGCAAGGGTGATTCAACATTCGCAAATCAATCAATGTGATACACTAATAAAAGAAAGGACCAGAACCATGTGATCCTCTCAATTGATGCAGAAAAAGCATCTGACAAAATACAGCATCCTTTCTTGATTAAAACTCTCCACAGTGTAAAGATAGAGGGAACATACTTCATTATCATAAAAGCCATCTATGAAAATCCCACAGTAAATATCATTCTCAATGGGGGAAAACTGAGAGCTTTTCCCCTAAGGTCAGGAACATGACAGGGATGTCCACTCTTACCACTGTTGTTCAATAGTACTATAAGTCCTAGCCTCAGCAATCAGAAAACAAAAATAAATAAAAGGCATTCAAATTGGCAAAGAAGTCAAACTCCCACTCTTTGCAGACGACATGGTATTTTTATGTGGAAAAGCCAAAGACTCCACCCCAAAACTGCCAGAACTCAGAGGAGTTCAGCAACACGACAAGATATAAAAATCAATGCACAGAGGGGTGCCTAGGTGGTTCAGTCGTTAAGCGTCTGTCTTCGGCTCAAGTCATGATACTGGAGTCCTGGGATGGAGTCCACATAGGGCTCCCTGCTCAGCGGGAAGCCTGCTTCTCCTTCTCTCACTCTCCTCCTTGTGTTCTCTCTCTAGCTGTGTTTCTCTCTGTCAAATAAGTAAATAAAGTCTTTTTAAAAAATCAATGCACAGAAACCAGCCACACTTCTATACACAAACAATGAGACAGAAGAAAGAGAAATTAAGGAATTGATCCCATTTACGATTGCCCCCAAAAACCGTAAGATATTTAGGAATAAACCTAACTGAAGAGGTAAAGGATCTGTACTCTAAAAACTACAGAACACTTATGAAAGTAATTGAGGATGACATAACAAAATGGAAACACATTCCATGCTCATGGATTGGAAGAATAAATATGGTTAAAATGCCTATGCTACCCAGAGCAATCTATACATTCAATGCAATCCCTATCAAAATACCACTGATATTTTTCAGAGAGCTGAAACAAATAATCCTAAAATTTGTATGGAGCCAGAAAAGACACCAAATACCCAAAGGAATGCTGAAAAAGAAAATCAAAGCTGGTGGCATCACAACTGTGGACTTAAAGCTATTTACAGAAGTGTAATCATCACGATAGTATGGATATCGGCACAAAAACAGACACACAGATCAATGGAAGAGAAGAGAGAACCCTATGGTCGACTAATCTTTGACAAAGCAGGGAAGAACATCCAGTAGAAGAAGGACAGTCTCTTCAATAAACAATGCTAGGAAAATCAGACAGCCACATGTAGAAGAATGAAACTAGACCATTATCTTACACCATATACAAAGACAAACTTAAAATGGATGAAAGACCTAAATGTGAGACAGGAATACCTCCAAATCCTAGAGAAGAACAGAGGCAGCAACCTCTTCAACCTCAGCCACAGATGTGTTTGCTAGACAGGTCTCCAAAGGCAAAGTAAACAAAAGCAAAAATGAACTGTTGGGACTTTATCAAGATAAAAACCTTCTGCAAGCAAAGGAAACAGTCAACAAAACTAAAAGATAGCCTACAGAATGGGAGAAGATATTTGCAAATGACCTATCACATAAAGGGCTAGTATCCAAGATCTATAAAAAACTTACCAAACTCAACACCTAAATTACAAATAATCCAGTCTAGAAGTGGACAGAAGATATGAATAGATATTTCTCCAAAGAACACATAAAATGGTCAACAGACATGTGAAAAAATGATCCACATCACTCAGTATCAGGGAAATATAAATCAAAACCACGAGATACCACCTCACACCAGTCAGAATGGCTAAAATTAACAAGACAGGACACAACAAAGGTTGGTGCAGATGTGGAGAAAGGGGAGCCCTCTTACACTGCTGATGGGAATGCTCGCTGGTACAGCCACTCTGGAAAACAGTTTGGAGGTTCCTCAAGAAGTGTAAATAGAGCTATCTTATGATCCAACAATTGCACTACTAGGTATTTACCCCAAAGATGAATGTAGTGCTCCAAAGGGGCACCTGCACCCCAAAGATTATAGCAGCAGTGTCCACAATAGCCAAATAGTGGAAGGAGCCAAGATGCCCTTCATAATGGATAAAGAAGAGTTGGTATATATACACAATGGAATATTACTCAGCCATCAGAAAGGATGAATACTTACCATTTATATCAACATGGATGGAACTGGAGGATATTATGCCAAGTGATATAAGCAATCAGAGAAGACAATTATCATATGATTCCAGTCATATGTGGAATTTAAGAACAGGGCAGAGGATCATAGGGGAAGGGAGAGAAAACTGAACGGGAGGTCATCAGGAAGGGAGACAAACCATAAGAGACTCTTAACTACAGGAAACAAACTGAGGGTTGCTGGAGGGGAGGGGGATGGGAGATAGGGTAATTGGGTGATGGGCATTAAGGATGGCATGGGATATGATGAGCACTGAATGATATACACAACTGATGAAATACTGAACACTACATCTGAAACTAATGATGTACTATATACTGGCTACCTGAATCTAAATAAATTTTTAAAAAATGAGCACTCGGTGTTATACGGATATGAGGAGTCTCTAAATTCTACTCTTGAAACTAATATTACACTGTTTGCCATCTAGCTGAAATTCAGTAAAAAACTTGAAATAAAGGACTAAAAAAAGTAATAAATATTCAATATTAATGATCAAAAAATAAAAATATGTAAAATTTATGTGGAATCAATAGCCAAGCCAATAGTCAAGACAATCATGAAGAACAAATTTGAAGAAGTCACACTAAAAAATTTAAAGAATTATAATGCCAAAATAATTAAGATAGTAGGATACTGGCATAAGGACATATAAAAAGATCAACAAAACAGACTAGTGAGTTCCATCCATGACCTGTACATATACATCCATTTGATTTTCAATAAAGCCATCAAAGTAAATCAATTTAAAAAGGAGTTTTTTTCAATATATAGTACTGAAATAACTGGTTATCTACATAGACAAAAAGGGCCCTAAGAACAAAATCTGAAACTATAAAGATTCTAGAAGAAAACATATGATAATATTATTGCAACCTTGGAGTTTAAGGTTTCTTAGAGAAGACACAAAAGACAATGAAAGGGAAGGGGCATGATGGAGCCTGGGGTAATAGAAAAAGTTCTGTATCTTGACCTGCTTGGTGGTTATTGTGTATAAAATCGTTGAAAAAATAACTGAGCTGTTCACCTAAGATCAGTGCATATCACTTTTTGTAAATTGTACTTCAATAAAATACCTGTCAAAATGCAAACATTAAAGGTTCACTGCAGCTTTACCTGTAAAAGCCACAAACTGGAAACAACCCAATTGTCCATTAACAGGTAAACAGAAAAATAAAGTGTGGCCTATCCATAGGATGGAATACTACACAGCAAGAAAATAATGACCTATGGATACACACCACAACATGGATAACTCTCAAATGCTGAGAGAAATAAGACAGAACAAAAAAAGTATACATACTATATGATTCCATTTATATAAACTCTAGAAAATGAAACAAATGTAAGAAAGCAGATCAGTAGTTACTTAGGGGTGACGGATAAAAGTAGGGAGGGAGGGAGGGACTATAAAGAGGTATGGAAATCTTTTCTGGTGATATATATGTTAATTATTTTTAATGTAGCAATGATTTCACAGGCATTTACATAGGTCACAACTCCTAAAACTGTATACATGCATTTTACTGTATGTCATTTATACCACAAAGTTGCTTAAAAACAATAGAGAGGCAGATTTGAGCTCACTGTGTTGAATACAAAAATATGTAAGACAAGGATCCTGATGTCATAGCTTTTCCAATTTAGATCTAAAAATAACTAACTCTAGCTCATTGTCCATTACTGTCTCCTCTGCTGTGGTTTATACAGTAAGAATGTTTCTGACTTGACAATTGGACTAAAGATGGTAGGAAAGATACACAAGTACAATCTAGTCACCATTTCTATATAGTAGTTTAATTGTGTCTACTAGGATGAATAAAATGACAAAATCATTTCTATTTAGTAGTTTAATTGTATCTACTAGGATGAATAAAATTAAAAAATCATATTAACAGCTCACCAATCCATCTAAACCAAAGTGGTATACTGGAAAGACAACTAGAATAAGATTCCTGTTCTGCTTCTGCAACTAACTAGCTGTGGCCTTCATTAATCATTTCATTTTCCTATAAAATGATGGCGTTGGTCTCCATAGAGTAGTGGTTTTCAAACTTTTTGGTCTCAAGACCCTTTTACTCCCTTAAAAATCACTGAGGACTCCAAGAGCTTTTGTTTAGGTGGGTTATATCTATCAATACATACCATATAAAATAAAACTGAGTAATATTTAAAATAATTATTCATTCATTTAAAAGTGACAATACTATGCACTGTTAACTAAGTAAAATTCAAACAAAAAATTTTCAAGTGACAATGAGACCATCACATGTTAACAGTTATGCATTTTTATGAAAACTAATTACATTTTCCAAAAGTACAAAAAAAAGTGTGAAGAGGGATTGTCTGGATTGTTTCATTTTATTTTAACTTTATTTTTTGGCAAATCGCGTTAATGTCTGCCTTGATAAAAGACAGCCTTCTCATATCCACTTCTGCATTCACTTTGTCACAATATGTTGTTTTGGTTGAAATAGTTGAACTTCATATCTGCTTCTGCATTCATTCTGTTGCAATATGTTGTTTTGGTTGAAATATATGAAGACAATCTGGCTTCATAGAGTTATATATTTGGAAAATTGAGTATTTTAATAGCATTTTATGATAATTGGGGATATTTGTTGATACTATGCCAAAGCTCTATAAGTGGTAGACTCTAAGGTTAGTTGCAATACAGAATCTGAAACCTCATCAATGAATTATTTGTGCTCAATTACATTAAAACTCATTGATCTATCTTGGCTCTGAATGGATCTTTTACCCAAGCATGATATTGTAACATCACGTATTAGTCATTTGGAAAATTTTAGTTCACTGAGCTTTGCACAACTTCCAAATGGTAACACATTTCATAATATAAAATCAAAAAATCATATACATTAATATAATTACCAATCTCATTAGAAAAGACTAAGATCTGGGAAGCTGTCAAGCTCATAGTGGCAGATTTAAATTCTAGCTCTAATTCTTACTTGAAAAGTTCAAATTTGTTTATTGGCTACAAATACTGTCAGTAGTTTTCCTTTAAGTGATAGAGTCACTGCTCATTTCCGAGAAAATGCCTGCCAAATACCCAAGTCTGAATAACTATAGTTTGTCTCAGTTGTTCTTTCAATAAAAATGTGTTCCATGCAAAGATCAGCTAGTTCAACCTACAACTCAATCAACCGCACATATACTTTTCCTGAAAACAATGACCTTACTTCCATACACAGAAGTGTTTTGTGTATACTTCCCATGTTGTCATACAGAATATTAAAAAGATGTGCACTCAAGGGTCAAGAATAAAATTAATTTTGTTACATAAATTAATTTTTACTACACTGAGACCATTCTTAAGTAAAATTAGCTTTTTATACCCTGAGTATATGAAGAATATAACAACTAGGACAATTTGGTACATTGCACTAGCAGTTTTACCCACCACCAGTGCAAATGCCAACACAGTGAAAAGGGCAAAATGTCTTCATACTCTTATTAAAATAGTCCTCATGTTCCTCCTGATAGGATCTTAGGAATCCCAGGGGTCCTGAGACAACCCTTTGAAAACCACTGCCTTAAAAGATCTTTAATGTCCCTCTAGCTCTAAAATGTCCATAATTATGTAAATACTCAATATCTTTCATTTATACAACTCTATAAAACATTAGTTTCCTTATTAAGTAATACCTCTAACATTTAACAAATACATCCATTTCGTACAAATCTGTAATTTAATCCTGAGGACAAGCTCATGAGGTCATGAAACAGGAACTCTTTCTTCCTTCCTGAAAGAACCTTGCTTTTATTCAGATTTTCTCACCCTCCAACCTTTCCATGCACCAATGTGCTTTGGAAGCAGAGGTGTTGAGTACTGGTCTAACTACTTTTATGGTCCTATTTCACTTGCCAATGTACTAGTATAAATATACACATACAACACAACTCTAACCAATGGGATGTAAGGGGTGTTTTAAGGGTGGAGGTATGGGACACCTGAAAAAGTTTTCATTGCTGATAAAAGAGGACACAAATGAACAAACAGCTCATACTCTTCTTTTACTGGTCATTGTGGTGTTTGCGTGTGATCTCTGGAACTGCAGCAGCCATCCCACTAGTATGAAGGGCACTAATCTGAGAGTAAGCTGTTAGGCAGAGTATGACAGAACAGAAAGCAGAAGGAACCTAGGTCATTATTTGGCTAAATTGATGAACCTTGGAGATACTCTACTTCAAAACTTCTTGTTAAGTGAGCTAAAATTTTCTTTTATTGTTAAGACAGCTGAATTAGTGTTTTCTACCACGCACAACAGAAAAAATACTTATCTGATATAAACAGGCACAATTATGCCTATCTTTCATCTAGGAAAAATTTTACTACATCAATTAGATTGTGAGATTATGGACAGAGAAGGACCTCTCCTCCATTAGCAAACTCCTAGAGAGCCCAAAATGTAGAATACACTCAATGATTTTTCTCTAGTGTCCCACTCTTGGTACTATTTTCCTCCTCAAGTTCCCAGATCTCTTTCAGTATTCCATTAGTGTCATATATACTATAAGAAAATTTGGAAGCAATTCAGCCAGTTCTCATAACATAGGAAGAGTATTATTTGACTGAATTATAAGATGATGCAAATGCCAATAAAATTTCCTACAGTCTTATGTTAGTACTCACTGTCATAAAACCAATTCCATTAACCTGACTAGCACTTGTTCATAAGCGGTGCTTATGAGTCTCTAAGTTAATAAGTAAATGTAATGTTTACATCAGACTCAGTAAAATTAAAAAAATAAATTAAAAATTGAATTTAGCAAAAACCTGTTTCATTATAACATTTGCCTTTGGTTGTCTTTGGTTAGCAAATAGCAAGGGATTTAAGGTTCCCATTTCATCAGGGTAGCAAGTACCATCACAGACTACACTTTTGGTTAAAGGCCAGCAGAAGCTGCTAAAGGAACAAAGGGCAGTTGGACCTGGATAGATTATGAAGGTAAATAAACTGAAGCACTGATGCATAAAATGAGAATCTGGTTTGTTAAAATTAAAGGAGCCTATGTGTCAAAGATCACACTACAGATGCCTCTCCAAAAAACCTCAAGAATTACTGATATTAAAAAAAAATCTTTGTAATGAAGATTTAGTTAAGTAACTGGATGGTTCATTTATAATGTTAATTAGAGAGAATATATTTTCAAAAATTACTTCTGTTTCATGGTTTCTATTGTCAGAAGGGGATGAGATAATGGAATCATTACTTTTTAAAAAGAAAATCATTACAGGATAGGACCAAGTCAACCAACCAACTGGCAATCAACTGGGCATCAATTCCATAGTCACTGTACTAGATAGGAAAAAATTATTAAGGTTGTCTCATAGGCATTCTTATACACTACTGATAGGAATATAATTGGTAAAACCATTCTGCAAAGTAATTTGGCAAGAGTAGATATCATTCAGAAGCTTAAAGTTCAGCTATTCAAATGCCACCTGGAAAAGCCATAATGTGTAACAGTTTGTGATTTTACAGAGGAATACATTTGAACTGCACAAGCTGCAAGGCTGGCATAAAGCTATAAAGTCTCTTAGCCAGTGAGGAAACATAAGAAGAAGGTAAAGTGGGAGTGGTACAAAATGGATGGGGGACCTCTGATTCCATGTATACTTACAAGTTTCTTTCTTAAAAGAGGAGACAGGGGCTGGAGCTGCATCACCCCAAAGTGAGAAAAATAGATTAGCAATTAATGGGGGAAAGGTCCTATAGTAACACTAAGGGAGAGATGAAAGCAAGGGACAGCACTAGACAAAGACAGAGCCATTGAAGTGTAAGCATCATATCCTTGTTATTGCTAGGAGAAGTGGGGGGAGGGACGGGGGGGGGGTGGTATTTGTGGAGGGCAGGCTCCATCTTCTGTCCAGGGCAGAAATGCAGAGGAATGCATTGTTTACAAAATTAAAATTTAGGCCTTTGAGGATGGATGACCTAGGCAATTACAGTAAAGAGTTCTTAAAGGATGGGCCAATCATGAGTGTATCTTTAAAATCAACTCAAGGGGTGCCTGGGTGGCTCAGTTGTTGGGCGACTGCCTTCCGCTCAGGTCATGATCCCAGGGTCCTGGGCAGGAAGTCTGCTTCTCCCTCTCCTACTCTACCTGCTTGTATTCCCTCTCTTCACTGTCTCTGTCAAATAAATAAATAAATAAAATCTTCAAATAAAATTAAAAAATTAAATAAAATAAAGTCAAGTGACCAGTCACAGGAAGGGGTTATGGACAGGGCAGTGAAATTATTCAACTTTTCAACATGACTTTATTTTTCTGTATTACCTATCATGTATGAAAATAGAGACAGAGGAAAGTCTCATGAGCAGGTTTTAGAGCCAGACTGTTCTGATTCAAATCTTGGCCCAATTATTTACTAACTGCATGACTTTGGACAAGTTATTTAACTACCCTGTAGTTATATATAACCTCAGATTCCTTATATCTAAAAATGGGAATAATATTATCCACCTAACAGGTATAACATAGTAACCACTAAAAAAAGTTAGCTATCAATATTTATCTGTTGATATCACCTTTCTAAATGTAATGGTCTACTGCATGTACTAAAGACTTTGAAAATACTAATGGCTTTTAACCCACTAATTGCCCATAAAGGAGGCAGTGCTAATAAAGGAATACAAAATATGGAGTAAGAATTATTAATAGTTTTTCTTACAATGGCTTTAAAAACTTTTAATTTAAAAATATTTTTTTAGAGGGGCACCTGGCTGGCTCAGTCAGTAGAGCATGTGATTCTTGATCTTGGGGCTGTGAGTTCGAGCCCCATATTGGGTGTAGAGATTACTTAAAAAAAAATCTTTAAAAAATATTCTATAAAAGTGAATAAGGGGGGTGCCTGGGTGGCTCAGTTGGTTAAGCAACTGCCTTCGGCTCAGGTCACGATCCCGGAGACCCGGGATCGAGTCCCATGTCGGGCTCCCTGCTTGGCGGGAAGCCTGCTTCTCCCTCTCTCACTCCCCCTGCTTGTGTTCCCTCTCCAGCTGTGTTTCTCTCTGTCAAATAAATAAAATCTTTTTAAAAAAAGTAAATAAGGGAAGAAAAACTAAAATAAGATGAAGAAAGAGAGTGAGGTAAACCGTAAGAGACTCTCAAACATAGGGAACAAATTGAGGGTTGCTGGAGGGGAGGTAGTGGAGAGACGGGGTAATTGGGTGATTGGTTTAAGGAGGGCACTTGATGTAATGAGCAATGGGTGTTATATGTAACTGATGAATCACTAAATTCTACCCCTGAAACTAACACTACACTGTATATGAACTAACTTGAATTTAAACAAAATTTTGAAAAAAAAGTGAAAAGGTAATTTGTGGTGTCTATAAATTATAGACAGTCATTTAAAACTAGTATGTTTATTTTTTAAGATGTATTTATTTATTTGCAAGAGAGCATGAGCAGGAGGAGCAGAGGGAGGAGGAGAGAGAATCTCAAGCAGAAGTGGGGTATGATCCCAGGACTCCAAGATCATGACCTAAGCTGAAACCAAGAGTCAGACCCTTAACTGGCTGCACCAACCAGGTGCCCCTAAAACTACTATCTTTAAACAAAGAACTTTAATAACATGTATATGTTGTATACAATTGTATATGAAGTAATCCGAACTTTAAAAATTTTTAAACAATTTACTTTTTTAAAAAAAAGATGAGATACATAAAGAGGAAAATCATGAACAATAATTGGGGCTATTTCTATGCTGTTAATAGAACACATTTTTATTTTCTTCTTTATAATTTTCTGCATTTTTCAAGTTTCCAGTACTGAGCATGTATTATTTTTGCTATTAGACAAAACCATACATGTACCTTGGTTGAACAAATGAACAAATATACAGTTCTTACCTATAATCTAATAGGAAGAATGATATAATCTCATGAAACAAAATGCTTGTAAGACCAAATACATTTAGATACTAGACAGGAAAAGGCTAAATATTAAAAATGTTCAAAGAAGAGTAAAATCAACCAGTGATATGTAATAGTAAGGGCAAGTTTCACAGAAACACTATTCTCACTAGCACATAAACTCCATGGGGACAAGAAAATTGTCTATCTTAGTTTTATCCACAGAGTCTAGCACAAAATGCGTTTGTGAACAGTACATACCCAAGAGGGTAGAAATAAAACAACATATACAACTGTTAAGTACTTACAAGTAGCTGAATAAATATCTAGTGGATGAATATAAACATCACACTGAAACTGAGCGAAGATTTGGATCCACAGGATTCCAATCAAAATGGAGAGGCAAGGGGCACTTGGGTGGCTCAGTCAATTAAGTATCTGCCTTTGGTTCAGGTCATGATCTCAGGGTCCTGGGATTTAGCTCTCTGCTCAGCAAGGGGCCTGTTTCTCCCTCTCCCTACTGCCTACTTGTGCTCTATCAAACAAATAAGTAAGATTTTTAAAAACATGGAGAGGCAAAATATATATGTAGTGCTCAAGGGATTATATGAAAGCTCATCTAGACTAGAATGGAGAATGTATATTTTAAAATGTAAAGAAATAAAAGGTTAGATGGAGGGAAAGATCACGATAGACCTTGAAAATCAGGCAGAGAATTTGAGAGTTAATGCATGAAGAAATGACAAATCAGGGGTGCCTGGGTGGCTCAGTTGGTTAGGCGACTGCTTTCGGCTCAGGTCATGATCCCAGAGACCGGGGATCGAGTCCCACATTGGGCTTCCTGCTCTGCGGGAAGCCTGCTTCTCCCTCTCTCGCTCCCCCTGCTTGTGTTCCCTCTCTGGCTGTGTTTCTCCCTGTCAAATAAATAAAAAATCTTAAAAAAAAAGAAATGACAAATCAATAATATGTAATGACAGTAATGAAATCTTAAATTTATTCACGATTTGCCAAGTATTATTTTAAATGCTTCACATAACTCCTCTCGTTTTATCCTCAAAACAACCTGCGATATAAGTACCACTCACCCCCTTTTGCCGATAAGGGAATTAAGGCTTAAAGGTTACCACTTGGTTGAAGGTGACACGTCTACCAGTCAGATTCCAGATATGAGTCCAGAGGCCAGGCTTTTAAAGATTCTGCATAAGACCTCCCCAAAGCCCACAAATCATGTCTGAGGAGAGATACCAGAAAGCAGTGAGATTCCAGAACATCAAAGATGTATTTTTATTCTGTGGCCTTGGATTGGAAATCAGTGGTATCAGTACAAATTTATGGTTTTTAATACAAATATACACAAAGAGAGATTGCAAAAAGATAGATAAATTCATGGGTATACATCTGTGTATATATACATCTATTTCTTAGTTTTGTCTGCTCAGAAGGCATAGAAGCAAAGAAGCAATGACACCTCAATAGTCATGAGCACACCAGGCACCCATACCTTGACTTCTAAATACCATTATCCAATAAAAAGAATCAAAGCTCCCTGGAAAAAATGACTGATTCCAGGATTGGGGCAGGGACAATAGAAAAAAAATGAGGCCACAACACCTTGTAGTACCAAAATGTAAGGGAATTCTCAAAAAAATGACAGGGACGCACTGGAAGAACACAGAAGCCAACTGGAAGAAGCTCCTATTAGCCAAACCTGGGGTAATTTCAGCAAAAATAAAAGTAAAAATAGCAAAATTCGTATAACTCACAGAATAAAACGAATATGCATTAACTCCACACTGTTATAAGTAACTGAATGGATAATAAGTAAATAACAGAGAAGATAAAGTTATTCATTATATTAGAATTCAATTATTAAATGCAGAAAATGTTAAAAACTGAAAACCATTATTTGGCAAATATCACAGTAATAATTATTTTGACCAGAATCCTCAATAGATGCTGATTTTAAGCAGGCAAAAGTATGATGAGAAACGAATATTTACACTGTCTCACAATACCACATCACACTGGCTTACAAGATCAGCTCACTTTGTAATTACAAAAGGAAAAAAAACAGTGACTTTATGCCATATAAACCTGGTAGACACAACATGAATCAATTATCAAGGTTAACTCAAGGTCTAGAGTCTCATGTGTTGAATATATAGACATTAAAAGTCAAATAAAAACACAGAAAAAATGTACACACTCTTACACAGTCAAATGATAGACTCATTTATAAATTATACACAAACCAAAATTATATATAGATAGTTGAGTAAATAGAATTTGATATGATGGTTAGGTAAATTGATGAAAACAACAAAAGTGAACTGGGCATCCTAAGCAGAGTGCCACCATATACATATACCCTGTTTTATCATAATAGACATGCTACTGAAAAGTTCAACATATTTAAAATTATTATGGAAACTGACAAATTAAAAGAATAAAGCACAATTTTCTTCAAAATAATCATCCACCATAAATTATACTTGTTTTATAAATCTAACTTTTATATGTGATAGTGTAAAGTCACACCTGCAACAAGCAATTGCTTCTAGATTGCTTTTAAATTATCTCTCTATATGTAGACATAGGTACAAAGATGACACTGATCTCTATTATGATATCTTATTGTAAGTCCAAAGCTGTTGCCATTATACGATGCTCCTTCTCCTAACATCAGCAGGAAGAGATATAATCCCCATTATCATTTCCATTTTACCTCCAATGTCTCCCCAAGCTTGTCTATTATGATAAAACAGGGTATGTATATGGTGGCACTCTGCTTAAGATGCCCAGTTCACTTTTGCTGTTTTTATCAATTTACCTAACCATCATATCAAATATCAAAGGTAACAGTGACCCAAACACTCTGAACAACAAATAAATCTCTATAAATCAAACAGAAAGGAGGTACTATAGTACAGTCAGGGAGGGTAAAGAATTTAGAGTCAAACTGTCGCAATTTCCAGCTCCACAATTAGTATCTATGTGATTTTTGGAAGTTACTTAACATCTATGATCCATAGCTTCTTGATCTGTAAAGCGGGGAAAACAATGGTATATACCTCATAGGTCTGTTGCAAAGCTAAATATGATAATGTGTATTACTGCCATAGTAGCACAGTGCTTGACACGTAAACACTCAAAAATCTAAGTTATGATCACAGTGTCAACAAATTCTTCCTACGGAGCAGTTAATTCATAGTATACTTCAGAGGAAAACTGTTCCAGGTCACAAATGACACCACTACCCTCAGTACGTTGTTGCCACGGGCCACAAGACAGATAGCACATTTAAATTAGAGAAACCTATCCACTCCACTGCACAAAAAAACTAACATTGCTATAGTAGGGTAGTACAATTTTACACATGGTATCCATAAATCTAAGTGCATATCCTACTAATAGTAAGTATGGGTATAATTACCTTTACATAAAAAATATGTTATTTCCATCACTAGAAATGACCTTTGCAACCTAAACCTGCCTGTTAACCTTTTCAGCATAAAGGTTACTCTTTTCCACCTAATAAACACTCTGCCTAAACATATCTTCCACGTATTTATGATATCCAAATATGTCGTGACTTCAGAGATCTATCACTTAACTATGAAAATTTAAAGTAGTTCTTATAAGTATCAGTGTTCCTCCTGATATAAAAGTCCCAATACCAGAGTACTTCAGTCAACAATCAGTCAACCCCACTACCATCCATTTTACTCTGGAGAAGGTAACCAATATTGCCAGCACTAATATGGATAGAAGATACCATTCATATCTTTGAGACGATTAAAAACATCTCACCTAACTAGGATATTGATGTGTGAAGCAGAAAAAACAAACCCCTGGCTTTATTAGAGGCGCAATGTCCTGATGATAGAGAAATAGGATATAAAAATGTTCTTTTAGAATTATATAGAAAGAAAAAGGAAAAAAAAAACCCTGCACGGTATCTTCTATAACTACTTCATGAACACTCAATCATTAGAGTCCAAGAAAACAAGCTTGCTCCCAAGTTTTGTCAGCCATAAAAAGAAATCTCACTTTTAATATAAATTGTTTAATACAAATTGATGTATAGTATTGTTATACATACCTGTATGACTGGTATCAGGTGCACATTTACTAATAGCAACATCAAAGGAAAAAATAGAAATATTTACTCAAATATCCACAAAACCTTTGCCCCTGGGCCAAATGCCCTAAGCGGTAAGCACCAAGATGTTTTTAAAAGTAACTATTTTCAACAACACAACTGTAGTTTTATCCACAATTGTAGTTTTATCCGGGGGTCTATAAGCATTATTAAGTGGCAAAACCTTACCCCATTAAGATGCTCTGCATCAAAGAAGCAATTTTAAGTCATCTCCAATTTTTCAGAAGAAAAAATACAAGTGTGGTTGATAGTCACGGTTTTTCAGAAGACTCGCTATCATAATTAAGTTGTGCTTAGAGTAATATGAAAGTTAGTTTTCAAACCTTGAATACACATTCTCTTGAGGATAAAAGGACAGTGTAATCTGAGGTATGCAGAGGGTATAGAAAAACCAGACAGCTAACTTCAACGTGCACCCAGATAAGCTATAACATAGCAGCTGCATATATAAAGAATTGATAAGTCACTCAACCACGGAAGGCCTAGGCCATGATCTCACATTAACTTGTTTTTAAAACCACCCATTCGGATCACTCGAATATAATTTTTAAATAGTTTGTCGCATACGTAATTCTTTCAAGGTTAAGCGAGGTGAAGGATGATGGGCTTCAGGCTGGAGAACATTTTCTTTAACAAAGCCATTCATTCCTTTACATCGTCCTCATCCCAGGAAAGACTACCCAGACATCCTTCAAAGAGATATATTTGGGTTTTAATTCTACATTCCTAAAACTGAGTGGAACATTTTGCTCTGTCATTTCACAGGTGCATCCTCCTCCAGTGTTTAAATCAGAACACTCATTCTCCTTTGAAAATAGAATTCTTTTCCTTTAAATAGGTGATGGGCATATTTTCGTTTCCTTTACGTGTCTTAGTTTTTTGTTTTTTAAGTAAACAAGCAAAACCCCAGAACTTAAACAAAACAAAAACCACCCACAACTCGGAGAAGACCTGAAGCCTGAGGCCATCTGTCGTCTTTACCTCCTCCTTCGGTGTGTTACCTGAGCATTTGCCATAAGGACGTCAAAAGGGGGACGGGGTCTCTTACAAGGGCTTTAGTGGCCAGAGGTGAGGGTAGGTTCCTGTGGCCTAAGGAAGGGGCAAAAAGGGAAGCACTTCCTGGGAGCGCTCAACACTTGGATGGAAGCTGGATATAGAAAAGGCAAAATATTCAACTACAGACCAGGTTTAAAGAGTGCGTGGGCTGGGTACAACTAGTGTAAAAGTTAGCCAGCAGGCAAGGAAAACAACCCGAGGGCGGAGGGTGGGGAGGAAAAAGTTTACCCTCCAGAGCCCAGTGAGCTGAGAACGTGCGTTCCCACCTCCCGTCCCACGCTCCCGGCTCCGCTCCGGCCCCCCCAGAGCAGCTGGCTGCAGGAAAGCCAGCAGCCCTATTTTTAAACGTAAACCTCGTCCCCGGGCTGGAGAAGGCTTGAGTTACCAGCGCTGTAAATAATGTTTCTTCCTAAGCAAATGAGGGCAGATTGGAATTTCCTTAGCTGAGACCGAGGAGAAAGGAAGGTAAAGGGACAAAAAAGTAATTTCTGCCTGAGAGTGAGATGACTGGTGGGGGGTGGGGTTGGGTGGCAGAAGGACTTACCGCAGCCTCTGCAGGCTGCCCCCAAAGACTCAGGGCCAGTAAGAACAAGTCGGCAGCCAGGCTGACTCCACGCAGTTTCATTCTTCTCCGGCTCCCGCAGCTCCTTCAGCACCCGCACGAAATCCCTGGCTAGCTCTGACCAGCTGACATAATCTTGAGTTTATGGGGAGAGAGCTAGAGGCGGAGAGGGACAGCGAAGGTGTCCCAATTGTCCCCTTCAGCTTAGGTGAGGAGGAAGCTTTTTAAGAGTGGAGGGGATGAGGAAAAAAGGAAGCTCTTCCTCCCTCCCCCCTCCCCTCCCCAAAGCCCGTCTCTCGGGAGCACTTATCCCCTCTGTCTGGACTTGTAAACTTTTTCCTCACGCAAGTCCCACAGCTCAACTTTCCTCCCTCTCTCCTCCCGCACCGCCCTCGCCCCACCAGCGCTGGGGAATTTGAGGATCACTCCGCCACCGCTTCAGACTGCACCAGCAACCTGTGAGGGAGTGACGCTCAGTTATTTGGGGGAGGGAAACTTCCAGATCAGCTGGCTGAGCACCATGAGCCCAACCGGGAAGCTTTTCTATCCATTCACTTGCACCTTCTATTGGTATTACTCTTCCCTGCCCAGTTCCACTCTCATTGGTGAAAGCCCCAAAGTCTATTACTAATAGACCTGAGCTGGGACTATTTTTTTAGCGGATGGATCTTAGGGGAAGCTGAGTTTTCTATTGTTAATGGTTAGAAGCAAATTTTGGTCGCTGCTCCCTGGGCTGCTGGAGTTCTTTGCCTTCCACCTGCTCACAGGACAGTTTCTACATACAATAAAATATGTGAAAAATATTAGAACTGTATATATATATTTATATGATTAAATATATTCTTACCACCGAGGAATTAGGAAAAGGAACCTATTTAGGTGTACGTGAAGCCTTTATGCGTGTTTTAAAAATCTAAGATTGAGAAGCATTCAGTAGATATTAGTAATTTTTATATGGTTGGGTGTTATTGTAATACAGTCATACCTTTTTATTTAGCGACATTGCTAAATGTTATAATTTTTACTTTTTATATTGAACAATATAAAAGGTATTGCACGCCTTGCGGTTGTGTTTCAGAAGGATTCAATACAGGGAATTAAATAACTTTCGTGCAGTTTTCTTTAAAACTAACACAAACACCTAAACTGGAAACATTTATATAGAGTGAATGGGAGTTGAACTGATGTTTCCAAAATAAAGTAGATTTGAGCATTACTTTGGTAATCCTGACCTACGAATTTGTTAAAGTACCAACAGGCCCAGAAAATATTTTGGTGGACTCCTTGGAGGGTCTTTTGGGGATTTGCTCAAGAATTCTTCAGAACATGGGGCGCCTGGGTGGCTCTGTTGGTTAAGCGACTGCCTTCGGCTTGGGTCATGATCCTGGAGACCTGGGATCGAGCCCCACATCGAGCCCCACATCGAGCCCCACATCGAGCCCCACATCGAGCCCCACATCGGGCTCCCTGCTCTGCGGGAAGCCTGCTTCTCCCTCTCTCACTCCCCCTGCTTGTGTTCCCTCTATGGCTGTGTTTCTCTCTGCCAAATAAATAAAATCTTTTAAAAAAATTCTTCAGAACATTTCTGTTATCTCAGACCTTAAAATTTACCACTTGAGAGTCTTGCAAGTCTTTGGACCTATTCACTCATCCTTAGGTTCTACTCAGCTTTGGGTAGATTTACAACTCGAGAAACCACCCCGCCCCCAAGAGCTTAGTAGACAATCAGAAGGAGTGTTGTATGCATTTGAGAGAGTGTGCAAGGGCACTTTGGGGCTTATCTGTAGGAGTCCTGTGCCCTAAATCTACTTATGTGTAACAGTTAACAGTGGTTTATGGAAGTGTAGGCTGTGTAGTTGCTTAGATCTTAGTGTGTAGGTCTCTATGGGCCTGCGCGTGAAGCTATGGAGATGCGTGGGAATGTTTTGTGAAGAGGTGCCTGAAAGTAAGAAAGACGCCAGGCTGCCCAAGGTAGGGGGGATGATTGACAGCAGACAGCCCCGCCCCTTTCCCCTCCATTCCTTCCTCTCCTGGTGTATGGAACTATCTTTTGAGTGCGGCAAGTTGTAGCGGGCACCGCTGACTGTTTCCCTTTGGGGCACTTCTTATCTAGAAGCTGAGTTTAGTTTCTTCCCAAGTGAGCCACTTCGCCCCCGTAGCCCGTCCTCCTGAATCAGGAAGCAGCGGCCAAGCATCAGCGGAGCCCTGATGAGCCCGGGCTGTGGAGTCGCTTAACTGTCTCCTGGGACCCAGCTCCGGAGGAACCGCAAGCATGCACCCTGGGTGAGCTGTTGCTGCCCTGAGCTCCCCTCCCCCCTTCCTACTTTGAGCTACTTTACCCGACCGGGACTATACTTGTACTTATGTCATTGCAGAGAGGGTGGGGGGCAAGCAGCCAAAAGGGTTCCGGGACTATGGACCGACGGTAGGACCCCGGAGCCTTAAGAGCCCATGTTACTCACCCTTCCTCCTATTTCAGGTTGTGGCTGCTCCTGGTTACCTTGTGCCTGACCGAGGAACTGGCAGGAGCTGTGAGTCTCATTTTCCCTCGACCCTTTTCTCTCCTCCTCCTTTGACCCCCTTCCCATTCCACCTCTTATGTTTGTGTTAGGGGGTTACTGAAGGTTGCACTGGGAAACAGTTCACATCACTTTTCTTTCTGATGGGAGTTAATGGGGTTCTTAGGAATATATTGCACAGCGTCAGGCTTATACCTTTGGGACTCAGGCATCTTTCCGTCCCCAAACTTCGGAATGGGTTGGGAAAATAAAAGTAGAAGACACAAGAGACACACATTTCTGAGCCTCTTCCCAGAGGATTTTAAGATGACTGACATCTGATGCTTTTGTCTGCATCTACCACCAAGGCAGAAGAAATGTAATTTTCTCTGGTCTACAAGAACATGAATTGGCACACAAGTTTGAGAGTGGCAGGAGAGCCCAAGGAGTGGGACTTGAAAGTGCCGCAAAAGTTATAGAAGTTAAACTTAAGTATTTGCTTGTGATCCTTTGACAGTACCAAATGACAACATCTGGACTTTTTAACTACCTGAACTGAACTAATACCACCAGATGATGTTCAATTTCTGTCTGATGTTTCCTTTCACCGGTTTTCTGTGTCATCAGAAAGTTTAGAATAGAAAAATATCTGAAGTTAACATTTCATAGGCTGTTTATATATCATCCATCAAATCAGCTAGGGACTGCAGGCAAAGGAATTTCTGTAGACATCTGGTCAAGAAAAGTTTAATGGATCCCAGAAAGTAGAGAGATCCCCCCGGTGTAATTAATAGGATAATTTACCAAAGGTGGAATGACCCGAATAATCAGAGATATTGCAGATTTACAGTCTCACTAGCTGCTTATGCTGACAGGAGTAAAGTTAGCTGCTGAGTTCAAATATGAAGTTATTTGAGTATTGAGTACTATTTCACTGCTTTATTTAATAAACTGTAAATAACCAAAGTCACATACCATATAGATGATAGATATTTACCTTGTGGGTTTGACAATTTAAAATGATTGGTCATATCTGTAATACTTGAAATATTTGTAAATACCATTTGTAGAACCATACTTATTTCAATGCAATAAAATCAGCTAATACATTTATGAGGGGAGGGAGGATTACTTTATCCTGGCATATATCTTTAAGAACAGAATGAAGTGAAATGATTTATCTTAAGGAAAGAGAATGATGCCAGAATACTTGACTTGTAACATCTTGTGACATCCCCCCCAATTCAAAACATCAGCTCTTACGAAAGTAAATTCTAGACTTTGTAAACAGGCGTATTGATCTATGATTCTGTGTACTTCTCCATCTGATTTCCCCAGTACACAAGTTTAGTTATGTACTACCTTCAGGCTCAATACTACATTTATTGAAAATGCCAAATTTTGGTTAGTTAACAATGTGTCTGGGAATCTTGCCACTTGTAAAAATGCTATGCTTGGGCAGCATACCCTCAAGCTAAACTTTTATTTTCAGACTCTAGCTGATTGTATTCAGTGTACTTTTGGGGAAAAGCATTAACAAATCATTCTAGATAGCTGGAGACTTCCCAGACACTGCATCTTATCACTTGATATCCTTAAAAGTCACTGGAGGATTATGCTTTAATTCTTAAAAGTATTGAAGTGTGTCTCCAAAATCAAGCACTGCTTTGGTGTATGGATTTCAGATTCTGTCTCATTGTTTTACAATGTCGCCTGCTATGTCAGTGTGAGTGACCCTGGTAAGACTAAAATAAACCTTAAAATACACTGACAATATTTTTTTTTACATTATTTACATCCAGATCTTCTTCCTTCACTGCTGTTTATTTCTGCATAATATCTTTGACAGTGGAAAGCTATTTTTTTTCATTTGGGGGAAAATGGAAAGGAAAAAAAGAGGAGAGTCGCTGGATAAGTTCTCAAAAGGTGACTTTTCTGAGGGGAAGTTTTTTGTTTGTTTTTCCTCTTTGTAGTAGATTCTCCTATATATTGGATGGTTCTCATCCTCTCAATTCCAGTTTATCCTCTGGGTTTGTAATGTTTTTCACCTTTCAAATGGCTTTAGCTCTTTGAATTCTCTGTACCTTGACTAATATTAATGAAAAATAACTTTTAAATAGATTGACAAGGAATTAGATTGTGCTTCTCTATAAGAAAGTGTGTTCACTATGAGTGTTAAGTTGCCAATAACAGAATCTTGGTGAGCATTTGAGATAGGATCTTTTAGGTACTTTTGATTTCTCTTTGTCAGAGTTTCTAAAGCAGTGCTATTTAAAGGATAGAAAGCTAAGTGTTAAAACCTGGGATTAAAGAATGAGTTTCCATTAAATTTCTTTTAAGAGAGAGTGATGATCTTCATTGAGGTGAAATACTTGCTCAATTTATCTGAATGAGATAGAGCCTAGGATTTCAGAATATCCATAATCACTTTGGTTATTAAGTGCCTGAGGCATAGCACACAAAGATTTATTTAAACATAGTCTCTAACTCTCTAGGATTTTACTTTCTCAGACAATGGTGGTCATTATGTTCCTTAAAAGATAAGATATCTAATGATAAATTATTATCTGAATATACCTGCACTGTGTTAAAGAAAAGACTAGAAAGATTTCATATCTCACCATAGGCCAACATGTCTAACAGTTAAAATATATGATCAAAGTAGTCAGGGTCCTTATGTTTTCCCCAAGTTTGCCTCAAGTCTGCTTTTGTGAAAAGCTATAATACAACCAAGTATATTTAAAGTCAAAGCCTAGCAAGATATATTTGGATAGGGAAGAGGCAAAGGGGAGAAAACATGTGTCTGTTTGTCCCCTTCTGCAAAGAGCATAGGTAAATCAAGGTCTGATTAAAATACAAACTTCTTTCCTTAAAGTTGAAACTTGCCCAAGTTGGTCCTTTCCACTGTGATGTTCAGCCCTAATTACAGCGATCAAAATGTGAATAGAATGTTAGGGATTTTCAGAGATGGAAAAAGTTTCTTCCTGCTCTAAGGATCAAGAGGAGCATTTGCCTTATTTGGGGCTGTATCTTTAAGAATTCTTTCTTTAAAAAAAGCAACTTTACTGAGATGCAATTTAAATACCATAAATTCACCTATTTTATGTATATGATTCAATGATTCTTAGTAAATTTACCAAGTTATATAACTATAGCTATATCCAGTTTTAGAAGATTTTCATCACGCCAGTAAGATCCTTCATATCCAGTCACAGTTAATCCTCATTCACACCCTTAACTCCAAGAGAACAGGAATCTACGTTTCTACCTCTATAGATTTGTCTTTTCTGGGCATTTCATATAAATAGAATGGAATTGTATAATATGTGATCTTTTGTGCTTGCCATCTTTCATTTAGCATAATGTTTTTGAAGTTCATTCATGTTGTAGCATGTATCAGTATTTTACTCTATTGGTATTGGCATTTAATTGGTATTCCATTATGGATATACTCCCATTTTGTTTATGCGTTCACCAGTTAATGGACACTGGAATCTTTCTACTTTTTGGCTATTATGAATAATGCTATTATGAACATTATCACGCAAATCTTTGTGTGGACATTCAATTTATATTTCTTGAGTAGATATGTAGGAATGGGGTTGCTAGGTCATATGAAAAATTTTTGTTTAAATCTTTGGCCCATTTTAAGATTCAGTGGTCTTATTATTGATTTGTAAGAGTTCTTTGTATATTATGGGTACAAGTCCTTTGCCATACATTACAACTTGCAAATATTTTCTCCCAATCTGTGGCTGATGGCTGGTCTTTCCATTTTCTTAATATGAAATTTTAAAGTAGTCTTCTGCTTTACCTCCTAGCAAATATCCTGTATCACCTACCTGTGAATAAGCATAATATATAACATATATATGTGTGTATATATGTACATAGAATATGGACCTTGGAATGACTGAGGATACTGATACATACATATGAGTATATCATCAAAGGAATCTTCAAATGACTACATAAATGGATAACACATAGATGATAATGTAGCTACATAATTGATAGGTCAAATACAAACATATTTTAAGACAAGAGAAGAGGGAAAATAGATATTATTTAATGTGCTACTAAAGAAGCAGATACAATAATTCCATATCACAAATTTGTTTTATTATGTGTTTTGATTATTATATTTCAGTATGATTGGTTTCTACCATAATCCCATGTATTTTATTGAATACATTACAAAATCATTCTGAAAAAGAGTCCATAGCCTTCACTAGACTGCCAAAGTAATCTGTGACATTAAAAAAACCACAGTTATGCAACTGGTTTTTAGAATAAACGAGTTGTCACTTTCTAAGGCTTGTTCAGGGATGAGGACATTTGCATTGCCTATGAATACCAATAATCTGTTTGATTTTAGGCATATTATAGAGTCCCCAGTAAATATGCTCCTTGGTACTATAATCTTATAGTCAAACCAGATCACAGGCAAAGTATACCGTCTACCTAATGAGTTCACTAATATGAGAAGGAAACAATTCAGTGTCATATTGTAAGTCCTAGACAGAGCAATTAGGCAAAGAAAGAAAGAAAGGCATCCAAATTTGAGAGGAAGAAGTAAAACTGTCACTATTTGTAGATAACATATTATATATAGAAAACCCTAAAGACTCCATCAAAAAACCATTAGGACTAATGAATTCAGTAAAGTTGCAGGATACAAAATTAATACACAAAAGTGTGTTGCATTTCTTTACACTATTAATGAACTATCAGAAAGAGAAATTAAGAAAACAGTCCCATTTACAAGTGCATCAAAAAGAGTAAAATGCCATTGAGTAAGTTTAACCAAGAAGGTGACAGGCTTGTACATTGCAAACAAGATGTTAATGAAAAAAATTGAAGAAGACACAAACAAATGGAAGAAACACAGTCAGTGTTCATGGATCGAAAATAATATTATTAGAATTTCCATACTACCCAAGCAATATACAGATTAAATGCAATCCCTATTAAAATTCCAGTGGTATTTTTCACAAAAATATTACCAAAAAATTCTAAAATTTGAATGGAATCAGAAAAGACCTGGAATAGACAAAGCAGTCTTGAGAAAGAAGAACAAAACTGGAGGCATCACACACCCTGATTTCAACTATATTACAGAACTATAGTAATTAAAACAGTATGGTATTATCATATAAAACCACACAGGTCAATGGAACAGAACACAGAATCCAGAAATAAACTGATACATATATGCTCAATTAATCTTGGACAAAGGAGCTAAGAATATACAATGGGGAAAGGACAGTCTCTTCAATAAATGGTGTTGAAAAAATTGGACAGCCACATGCAAAAGAATGAAACTGGATCAGTATCTTAGATCATACACAAAAATTAGTTCAAAATGGATCAAACACTTAAATATAAGACCTGAAACCATTAAACTCCTAGAAGAAAATTAGGCAGTGAAACTCCGTAACATAGGTCTTAGAGATGATTATTTGAATCTGATGTTAAAATAAACAAGTGGGACTCCATGAAACAAAAAAGCTTCTGCACAGCAAAAGACACCATCAGTGAAATGAAGAAGCAACCTACTGAATGGAAGAAAATCATTGCAAGTCTTATATTTGATAAGAGGCTAATATTGAAAAAATACAAAGAACTCCTACAACTCAATAGCAAAAACACAAGCAGTCCTATTTAAAAAATAGGGAGAGGTTCTGAATAGACATTTTCCCAAAGAAGACATACAGATGGCCAACAAGTACACAAAACAGTGCTCAATATCATGAATCACCAGAGAAATACATATCAAAACCACAAAGAAATATCACTGCAAACCTGTTAGAATGGCTAGTACCAAAAAGACAAGAGATGGGTTGCCTGGGAGGCTCAGTCAGGTAGGCATCTCTGCCTTCAGCTCAGGTCATGATCCCAAGGTCCTGAGATCAAGTCCCTCATCCGGCTTCTTGCTTATCCGGGAACCTGCCTACCATTCCCCATGCTTGTGCTGTCTTTCTCACTGTCAAATAAATAAATAAAATCTTAAAAAAAAGACAAGAAAGGAATGCCTGGGTGGCTCAGTCTTTAAGCATCTGCCTTCGGCTCAGGTCATGATCCCAGGGTCCTGGGATCGAGCCCCACATCGGGCTCCCTGCTTGGTGGGGGACCTGCTTCTCCCTCTCCCAGTCCCTCTGCTTGTGTTTCCTCTCTCACTGTATCTCTCTCTGTCAAATAAATAAATAAAATCTTTAACAACAACAACAACAACAAAAAGACAACAAGTGTTGGTGAAGGTGTGGAGAAAAGAAAACCGATGTACACTGTTAGTAGGAATGTAAATTGGTGTGACCACTATGGAAAACAGTATGGAAGTTCTTAAAAAAATTAATAAGAGGAGCACCTGGATAGCTTAGGCATTAAGCATCTGCCTTTGGCTCAGGTCATGATCCCAGGGTCCTGGGATCAAGCCTGCATCAAGCTCCCTGCTTGGCGGGAAGCCCGCTTCTCCCTCTCTCACTCCCTCTCTCACTCCCTCTGCTTGTGTTCCCTCTCTCACTGTGTTTCTCTCTGTGAAATAAATAAGTAAAAAATCTTTTAAAAAATTAAAAATAGAACCATCATGTGATCCAAGAATTCTTCTTCTGGATATTTACCCAAAGAAAACAAAAACACAAATTTGGAAAGATATATACACCCTCATGTTCATTGCAGCATTATTTACAATAGCCAAGATGTGCAAACAGCTTAATTATCCATTTATAGATGAATGGATAAAGAATTTGGGAGCACCTGGGTGGCTCAGTCATTAAGCCTCTATCTTTGGCTTGGGTCATGGTCCCATGGTCCTGGGATTGAGCTCTGCATGGGGCTCCCTGCTCAGTGGGAAGCCTGCTTCTCCCTCTCCCACTCCCCTTGCTTGTATTCCCTCTCTTGCTCTCTCACTCTCTCTGTCAAATAAATAAGTAAAATATTTAAGAAAAAAAGAATTTATAGTGTGTATATATCTACAATGGAATATTATTCGCCCAAAAAGAATGAAATTTTGTCATTTGCAAGAACATGGATGAACATCAAAGACATTATGTTAAATGAAATAAGTCAGACAGAGACAATACCATATGATAAATCTTATACATGAAATCTAAAAAAAAGAAAAACCAAGTTCATAGATACTGAGAACAGATTGGTGATTGCAAGAGGCAGGGAGTAGGGGGTGGGAGAAATGGGTGAACTGGGTTTTTTTATTCAGAAAATGAAATAAATAGATTGATTTCAATTATCAATATGTATTGGTTTTTACTTGCCTCAGTTATGTGGATAGTTCCACAATTTCACCACCATTCTTGGAGCATAGACTTGTCCTATCATCTATAGATAACAGGACATACACATATAGAAAGAACGTATTAGGAAAGTGCCATCCTATATTATACTATCAACTCCTTTTAAGCTGACTAAATGTCCCAGCAAGGTAGATCATAGACCTTTAAAACAAATATAACTTGTTTTAAAATCTAATTAAGTGTATATAAAAGACCCAATAAGCATGCTTAAAGGAAACAGGTGATGGGAAAATTAGCTAAGAGCAATTATCCACTCTCTTACTATCTTTAATTGATCCCTTTCCTAGGACTTCTTTTCTGTTCTCGAGACAATAGTAAAGTCTCCTCCATTATAAAAACAAATAATAATTTTAAAAAGCATAGCTTTATTTTCTTCTGTAACTCTGACCCCCTCAATTCTATTACCACCAAATTCCTGCTCATTGTCTACTCTTCTTCAACAACCACTTATCCCTAAGCCTATTACAGTCTAGACTGAGGCTACTCTCCAAAGTTTCCCTCTTTCAAGTTACTAATGGTGGCCTAACTACCAAGCCCAATGGATTCTTTTCATTCTGTCTGACTTACCTGTGGGTTCCCCCCAGGTTTATTGAGAAATAACCGACATACATCACTGTATAACTTTAGGTCATAGAACATGATGATTTGATTTATATATGTTGTGAAATGATTACCACAATAGGTTTGGCAAACATAATCTCATATAGATACAATAAGAAGAAAAGAAAGAAAAGGGGTTTAAAAAATTTCTCCTTGTGATGAGAACTCTTAGGACTTATTCTCTTAACACCTTTCCTGTATATCATACAGTAGTGTTAGCTAGAGTCATCATGTTGTACATTACATCCCTAGTACTGATTTACCTTGTAACTGAAAGTTTGTGCCTTGGAACACCTTCCTCCAATTCTCCCTCCCCACATCATCTATGTCTGGTAACCACAAGTCTGATCTCTACTGTAGTGTTTTGCATTTTCCAGTCATTCTGAAATTGCCTTTTCTTCTTTGACTTTCAAGACACTGTGCCTCATTGTTGCTCCTTGAACTTCTCTGATATTTTTATTTTATTCATGTATTTATTTATTGAGAAAGCACTGTTCTAAATAGTATTCCAGGGTCTGATGACACAGTGGTGAACATTCAAGTGTGATCTTTGCTGTCATGGAGCCTATAATCTTCATTACTCTCTAGTCCTAAAATGGGGCTTTTCTTTCTCAGCATTTTATCCTTTGCTTTCTTCTTGCCTCAACAATTTTAACTATGATTCCTATACATTGATGACTATCAATTTATATTTCCAGCCCAGACAAGTCTTTTGAGCTTCAACTGTATTTTCAATTACCTAGTTAGCTTGGATCTCAACTAGTTGATACATATAAAGCACTTAAAACAATGCCTGGGGACACCTGGGTGGCTCCTTTGGTTATGTGTGGACTCTTGATTTTGGCCCGGGTCATGATTTCAGGGTCCTAAGATGGAGCCCCTTATCAGGCACAGCACTACACATGGAGCCTGCTTGGGATTCTCTCACTTTCTCCCTCTCCGTGCCTCCCCATGTCGCTCACTCCCTCTCTCCCTTTCTCATTCTCTCTCAAATAAGTTAATTAACTAAAATACATATATAAAACAATGCCTAGAGCACTTAACCAATGCCAACTATTATTTATTTTAAGATTTTATTTATTTATTTATTTGACAGAGAGAAACACAGCTAGAGAGGGAACACAAGCAGGGGGAGTAAGAGAAGGAGAAGCAGGCTTGCCCCTGAGCAGGGAACCCGATGTGGGGCTACATCCCAGGACTCCGGGATCCTGACCTGAGCCAAAGGCAGACGCTTAATGACAGAGCCACCCGGGCACCCCGATTATTTTCTATTGCCCCAAATACAGTGTGTCCAAAACCGAAACTGTTTCCCAGTCCTCTCCATGACACTCCAACCTCCTGCTCTCATTTTTTTATCTTTGTAAATATCACCATCTCCCCAGTTTCAAGCAAGAAACTATAGAATAAGCCACTAACTCTCACCATCTCCATTCTTCTCACCAAGTTCCGTTAGTTTTACCAAAAATCTGTAGAGTCTAGATTGGTTCCAGACCTCATCATCATATATCAACAGCGTCTTAACTGGTTTTTCTAACTCTAGAATTCATTCTAATCTCTACATGGCCACCAGAGTTTTTTACTAACAATAAATCCAATTATGTTATCTCCAGGTTTTAAACCTTTATTGGTTTCTTATTTCTTCCAGTATTAAAATACATACTCCTTAGCTTGGCATAATATTTAAGGGCTTTCATGATCTGACCCCAACTACCTCTCCAGCCTTGTGTCTGTAAGTTTTTTCCTGCCAACCCTCCTTCTCAAGCTCATAGTGTACCTTAGACTTCATTCAGATTGAATGTCTCTCCGTTTCCAAACTATCTTATGTTCTTTCCTACCTCTTTGTGTTTGCATATGCTGTCCTCCTTAACTGGAATGTCTCTTTCCATTATTTAAACTTTCTCCTCTACCTAGTGAACTCCTACTCAATCTTTAATACCCGGATAAAATGTTATTGCTTCTATGAAACCATCCCAGACCTCTTTAGAAAGAATTCATTCTTCTTTCCCCTGTGATTCTAAGGGTCTTTGGGTCTCTTTGGTAGCACTTTCGGTGTAGTCATGGAAATTCTGTGCTTATATGTCTGTGCTGCCCTCTTCAGCCTTGTCTGTACAATGTCCAGGATATGACCAAGCATTTAGTAGTTGATTGACTGATGACTTTCAAATGAGTAAGCAGATTTATTCCCAGTGTCCTGCAACAACTGCATTTTCCTTGCCTATCTTAGCACTTACTAATGTTAACTCTAATAACAATTGCTTAAATGGCAAAATAACCACCTTTTTCAATGGTATAATGTTTAAGAGAAAGGACTCAGGAATCAGACTTCTGTTTGAATGCTGCCTTTACCCACTGACACTTTCTAGCTGTGTGACTTAGGGCAACTCATTTTACCTTTTGGAGACTCAATGTTCTCATCAGTAAAAATAAGAGGAAAACACCTTCCTCTTGAGAGTACTGTGCAATTAGAAGGAAAAACATATGTGAGATTATCATTCACCAGGTAGGTGCTAAATACCTACTCTGCCCACTCCTTGCAGGTATTCTTTATCTCTTTTATTGCTGAGAGAAATTTTTAAAAAGATTCCACAGTTTTGGCAACTGATATATGACAAGGTGAGAAAAAGAGAGATGTACAAGAAGACTCTCATATCCATAGAATGTACGTCTGGAAGGATGGCTACGTTTCTCAGTTGCCCCCCTTATCTCTTTTTCTCTCTTCCACCTCTTTAATAATGACGTGTAATTTCTAGTGCTTTAAGTCCACAAAGTATTCTTCTCAGTTATATTATGAGCTGCTCAGAGTGACCCTGTGAAATATAATAGAGCAAATATTCTCAGCCCAGAGAGATGAACTGATTTACCCAGGATCACAAATCCAGCCAATGGCAGGATTGGGGTTAAAACCCACTATACTGTGCTGTCAGGCATTTTATCATCTCTTATCTGGACTCCTACAACAGACCTGACTGTTCTTCTGGTTTCAGTCTTCTACTACCTCCTACCTTCTTTCCCGATAGCCGTCTTCTCTGCAAGCAAAGACCTATTCTAAAACACAGATATGATCGTGCCACTCCAGTATTTGTGGAAGCTGCCTGTACCCATGATCGTCTGGCCCCGCCTACCCATCCCAGTCCATCTGCCTTCGCTGTTCTTGTACTGATGTTTAGATCACAGTTATATTTTTGGTGTTGGCTCAACATGCCATGCATCGTCAGTCCTCCTGCTTTTCCTTCTGTTTGAAACACCCTTCTCTTCTCTTCCCCTTTTCCTCCTGTGTCTGCAGATGGACATATTATTCTTCAGGCCTGCTCTAATGAATAATTTTCTGAAGTGTCTCCTTTCTATTCTGTCCCTTCTTCTGTTTTTCCTCTTTTCCTTCCTTCAAAAAATAGATATTTCATGCCAGACACTGTGGTTGTTGCTGAGAGTTGAAGGATCATGGCAAGCACTAAGCCAGTGTGGCTAGAGCCTGGGGAAGGGGAAGCTCAGGGAGGTTGGCAGAGCATGGTGTAAGATGAGGCTGGAGGAATCGGAAAGAGCAAGACCTAGCCTGCACTCTTGTTGCTCCCTGACTCCCCAGAGCATTTACCTAATGTCTGTAAGAAGGTCTGTTTTTCTAGATGGAGGGTGATAGGTATTAAGGTTATAGCTAATCACCTACTCTGTGTCCAGCACTAACAAACTCTTTATGCATGGAGGGCTCACTTCTGTGGCACACAGCTGCCCATTCCGGATTTATAAAACTTAGGAAAGCCATAAGGCATGTCTCTCTTCTCAAGCTCTTTTTGGGTTCCATGTTTAATTCTGGAGGTCTATTTCCCAATTTTTTTCCTTTATGGATTATAGTGTGGTTAAAGATAAAAAAAAACTCCAAATCTGGAGCCAAATGTTCCTAGGTTCAAATCTAGACTTCAGTCTGACCTTAAGACAAATCACTACATGATTAGCTGTAAAATTATTACTGTGGTTTCCTTCTCTGATCACTCACTGTGACTTCCTGTGTACCAGAAACGAGTGGTGAGCGTATTTGGGGGACACATGAGAGCAACCCACTTAATTATTTGTTGAATTTGTTTTTCAAGCTTCCTAGGAGAGAAGAAGAGTTAGAATTGTTAACATTTGATTCACTTCCTCCCCACCCCAAGCCACCTCTACCTTGGCTGCCCTACCTTTGTGACCCCCTGTGGAGACCAGGGTGCCAACTGAAGATTATGTTTGAGAAGGGAGCTCTCCCCAGGCATCTCTGAAGTCCCAGTTCCCCTTTGTCTAGTGACAATAGGGCTCGTTTGCCAGTATCTTTCAATCTGGTTCACTTGTACTGGGTTGGGGGTGCTGTGTGTATTGGTGCTCTCCAGTAGAAATTTCCCTGGCCAAAAAGCACTATAAGATTTACCTCCTAGAGATCGGGCTTTCCCAGAAATGTCTGGGACTGCTGGTCAGGAGGCTGAATTGGTCCTTCAGGAGACAGATTTTTCTGCTTAAGAGGGAATGAACGTTAAATGGTATTTCTCCTTGTTCTCTGAATCTTTGAGTGACTATTTTTCTTCACCCAGAGGGAAGAGGGTTTGCAGAGAAAAATCTAAAATTCCTAGAATCTCTAAACTCTGTGGAGTTAAGAGATCTCTGTTAAGATCCCTTAAAGATGACGATTAACTTTAGACTTATAAGATTTATGTGACCTTACCTTGGAAGTAAGATTAAGTTGCATAAATACTTACCAGAACCTAGCATGCAACTAGATATCCAGAGCATGCCCAGAGATAATAATATTCGTGTTGATGTTGATAATGATGTAGAAAAAGAATTATTGGAGTATTTTTTCAAAATTTACAGCAGTAGACCCTTTTCTCCCCAAACAAAATTTTATATGATTCCCCATATAGAATCCAAACCAAAACAGCTGTTTTGCCAGTAAGTCAAAGTTTTTTGTTTTGGGTTTTTTTTTAACATTTATATATTTGTAAAGGCAGTAAGAAGGAAGAGACCAAGAAAACAAAAACACAGAAATCTGAAATTGAGAGCTATGAGCAGTCTTTGTCTCCACTTTCTGCTTTTTGGTTTTGCTTTGTTTTTTTTTTTGTTTTTTGGGGTTTTGTTTTTTTTTTTGGTTTTTTTGGTTAGTGTGGAGAAAATACTCATGTACCCAAATAAATAGTGGACATCATGGCATGAAGGCTTTTTTGTTAAACACTTGGTCCTTGGTCTTGCAATGTCAAGTGTTATGTCTAACACTTCAGTTAAACACATGTATCAAAAAATCTATAATTTCAGGTCTACAGACACTACTTTCTTCTCTCTCTTCTCTCTCTCACACATGCACATAAATACACAGTGTTAACTTGGCAACATGCAGTAACACAATTGGTGGTTTCCGGTGAGTTAATGTTTGGTATGCAACCCATTTGAAGGCTGTATGCTATGTTTTATTATGGTTTTAAGATAGTTTAAAATATATTTTTCAAATGAAATTAAAATCAGATGTTACATAACTGTCAAGATGCCACCATGATTTTAAAGCACCAAATACATAATAATTGGATGTTAAACGTCATAGGCCAGAATGAGGTGCTATAGAAGGCAAAAGAAGAAAGAGGTCCATATGGATTGTAGTTGGGGAAGGTTTCACAGAAGTAGGATTTGTGTCAAGCCTTAAGGGACTAGTAGAAAATGAGTGATAAAGGTAGATACTATATGTTCTCCATGTTCCTGGGCATTCCTGATTGCAAGCTTTCTTCTCTAGGTCTTTAGAAATCTATTTGTCAGGAGAGATGATTCATCTTTGATTTAAAAAGATAACCTGTTGAATCATCAGAGAGACAAACTGATCAGAATGTGAGCATAAATATGGAAGAGGTATCAGGGTGCAGCTTCTTGGAGGAAATTAGGAAAAGGCCCTTTCCTGTTGGCAGTCATAGATCCCTGCCATATCTCACTCCTTGCTGAACAGTGAGCCATCTGGATTCCAGTCCCCACTTGGGCCCACAGTCGAGTTTCCTTTTGCAGGAGACCCTATGAACAAGCATACACTGTGGCCCTAGCAGGAATGAATATGGTTAAGTGGGGGACAGGAGAAGAGCTACCTGCCTACAACACAGCAGTGGAAGGAAATGACTATGGATAATTGGAGCAGGGTTTGGAAGCCTTAAAATCCTAGGCTATGGAGGCCTTAAAATCCAGGCAGAGAGAAGAATTGGTCTACAAAGCACTGTACTGAATTCTATGATCAATGGATCTTCTGCCCATTCTTACGCCAGACAATTTGCCTGTAAGTATAACTCCCTATATCCTATATATCAAACATGGATACACATACCAAGAGTCTTCTTTTTTATTTACATTTTATTATAAAGACAAAAACTAACTTTTACCAATTTTGGTGTTTTGGGGTTTTTGTCTTTAGTTTTATTCCTCTATGTACTATGCTCCTAAATCACCACTTTTATCCTTCCCCTGCTTAAGAAGTTGTAACATTGGGGGGTGCCTGGGTGGCTCAGTTGGTTGGGCGACTGCCTTCGGCTCAGGTCATGATCCCGGAGACCCGGGATCGAGCTCCACATCGGGTTCCCTGCTCGGCCGGAAGCCTGCTTCTCCCTCTCTCACTCCCCTTGCTTGTGTACCCTCTCTCGCTGTGTTTCTCTCTGTCAAATAAATAAAATCTTAAAAAAAAAAAGAAGTAACATTGGGCCATCTGGGTGACTCAGTTGGTTAAGTGTCTGCCTTCAGCTGAGGTCATGATCCCAGGGTCCTAGGATGGAGTCCCGTATGGGGGTCCTTGGTCAGTGGGAAGTCTGTTTCTGCCTCTGCCATCCGTCCTACTCATTCTCTTTCACTCTTGTCACTCTCTTGCTCACTCTCTCTGTCAGATAAATAAAATCTTTAAAAAAAAAAGAAGTTGTAAGTAAATGGGAACTAGGGTAATCTAGGGAGGGAAACGAAACAACAGAGACTTTGGACACAGAAACAAACTGAGGGACTTGGAAGGAGGGGGGTGGAGGGATGGGAGAGCCTGGTGGTGGGTACTGGGGACACCTAAAGCGTGGAGCACCGGGTGTGGGGAATGGGGAATGAATCTTGGAACACTGGAAAAAAAATTTTAGTAACAATAAAAAAAGAAAAGAAGTTGTAACGTCGCCTAGATGCCTACTCATTTAAAAAATTTGATTTCTCCCCCACCTCCCAAATCTCTCCCCACTGGACTACCAGAAGAATTGAAGGCACACTGGTCAAGTTGGAGGAAATCCGTAGCTTCTTGTTTGATGCCCAGCACCTGTTTGGAAGCCTTCAGCCTGAGCTCTCCAGTCTTGAAGCCATGAGAGAAGCTTGAGGCTCCCGGTCTCTCTGATGGCCAGGAGAGCCAGAGGTTCTGAGAGAGATTGCTGCTGTTTTGTTCACTACCTTCCAGTTTACACTCTCCCAGAATTATAAGTCAGTGGGGGAAAAGAGAGTTCTGACATAAAGCATTGTTCTTTAGAGCCAAATGGATAGCAGTTTCTTTCTCAATTTTGAAGGATCACTTGGTACATTTCTATGTGGACATTTCTCCACAAATTAGGTTATACGCTTCTGTATACCTGTGAGACTATGTCCTTTTAAGGTTTTTTGTCAGGTTTTCTTTTTTCTTTTTAGTGTTAAGTGTCTTTTACTGTCTTTTAAAAAATCCTGAAACAATCTCAGTAGTACACAAAAGTTTCAACTATGGTACAAAAACTGGTTCTTTAACATTTTGTGAGTAATTTGCCAACATGATGGCATATCACTCCCTAATACTTCAGTGTGCATTTCCTACAAAGATATTCTTCTATATAATCATCCTTTCTACTTAAAAAGTTAATAACAAAACAACAAAGTGTTTTATATAAAATATTACATGAAACAATATAATGAGCATTCATAATAATGTCATGAGCATAACATAATGAATATATGGGCATCACCTCGCTTAAGAAGTAAAATATTACTGGAGCACCTGGTTGGTTCAGTTGGTGGAGGGTGTGATTCTTGATCCTGGGGTTGTGAGTTTGGGTGTCACATTGGGTGTGGAGATGACTTAAAAATAATATATTAACAGAAAAAAGAAATAAAATATTACCAGTGTGGTTGAAACCACCTGGGTATAATTCCCAGAAGTCTACCTCCACCATCTTAAGTTTTAGTATATTATCATTCATTCCCAACCTGGAGTTTCTTTGTGGATTTCAGGTGGGTCTATGAGTGCCCTGAAGATGTATGTAAAATTAGGTATGTATGTGCATTTTTCTGGGGAAAAGATCCATAGCTTTGATGAGAATTATAGGTAAAGTATGTGCGAAGTACCATATTTCATGAAAAAATAGTTTACAATTAGTGCACATCTTTCTCTGCTACTCATTTATTCTTTCTCTCTTTGTATTCTGGCTTTCTTTCCAATCAACTCATTGAAATTAATTTCTTAAAAGTCACTTCTTTTTTTTTTAAGATTTTATTTATTTGACAGAGAGAAACACAGCCAGAGAGGGAACACAAGCAGGGGGAGTGAGAGAGGGAGAAGCAGGCTTCCCACCGAGCAGGGAGCCTGATGTGGGGCTCGATCCCGGGTCTCCGGGATCATGACCTGAGCCGAAGGCAGTCACTTAACCAACTGAGCCACCCAGGCACCCCTAAAAGTCACTTCTTAATCACCAAAATTGAACTATTCCCTTGAGTCCTTCATGGATCTACCAGTAGCATCTTACTCTTGACTCACTTGTCTTTCTAGACTCTTTCCTTCTGCATTTTTTAAAAGATTTTATTTATTTATTTGACAGAGAGAAACACAGCCAGAGAGGGAACACAAGCAGAGGGAGTGAGAGAGGGAGAAGCAGGCTTCCCGCTGACCAGGAAGCCCGATGTGGGGCTCGATCCCGGGTCTCCCAGATCATGACCTGAGCCGAAGGCGGTCGCTTAACCAACTGAGCCACCCAGGCGCCCCTCCTTCTGCATTTTGTTGACATTCTTTTGTCTCCTCATTTGGAAAATACCATAAGTACTACTTCTTAATGGTGGTGATGATTAGCTATAACATTCATGAAGTGCCTCATCTTTGTATGTGCTTCAGTAAATTGTAGCTACTACTGGCAGTTCATTCTCATAGCTCTGTGGTGCAGCTCGTCATCTTCCAGCCCCCCGGGCCCCCCCCCCCATTTAAGGTATTGCTAATGGGTAGAGGTCATGCCAGGAAGACAGCCTGTAATTACCGCCAGCTTCCTGCGGTGCTCCTCCCTAGTCTTATCGTAGCCCTATACCTATCAATAGTCCTGGTTAGGGCAGGATCTGTGATCTGTAGAATCTTTAGGAGAAAATAATTTAAATAGAGACGAGTTAGCCTTACATTACATATGGATATACTTTTAATTTCATCCCCCAAAGTTTGTGATACTCTTCTCAGCCTGGTCACCTTTAAGGGCCTCCAATGGTAAAGAGGTAATTCTTCCTTCCTTGTTCATTCAGCCGTTTTGCCCACTCTGCTACTAAACAGACAGACAAAATGAAGGTGCCAGCTCTGTTACGGAGGACACCTGCTGGCTACAAACTGACCTAGAGCCTGTTATTCCAGACAGGCCATTGAAAAGCCATATGACTTTCAGTCACTATTTACTTGGAACAGAATGAGAGGAAGGATTTATATCAAGTTACCAGTCCCTTGAGCCTGCCCTGTCCTGAGTTGTCCTCTTTATTTTTCATGTCCACTATTAGCCACCAGTAACAGTGACATACTTCTGTTCACATCCATAATAGAGCCTTACAATATTTAGGACATAAACCTCTGAGAAGTATCAAGACCCTTAACTGAGGCTCGTCTGCTGAAAGAAAAGCCACCACTCTTCCTCTGTTAAGAAGAGTGCTTGACTTCATAACTGCCATCACTTCAGCCAGGATAAGATGAGTTATGTTGCTATAGCAAATGAATCCCAACATCACAGTGGCTTAAAATAACAAAGGTTTAATTTTTTGTTTACACTGCATGTCTTTCATGGGTCACGTGGGGGACACAATGTGGTCCTCAACCTTGGACCCAAATGGAGCAGCCGCCATCTGGAATGTTGCTCATTGTTGTAGTCTCACCCTGTGCCACCAATTAAATCTTATTTCTGCAGTGGACCCATGTCACTTCTTTTTCATTTGTCATTGGTCAGCTTTAATCAATTGGAGACCAGAAAGTGCAATCCTACTGTGTCCCCCAAAAGTGGAGAGCTAGAAATAGTCACACTGTTATTTCATGTACCCTGTGGAAAGACATCACTGGTCTCACTAGCCCGGTCCCTTTCCCTGGGACCATCTTGCTAAATCGCTTCCTTTCAGTTTCACTCATTCCTGTTTTCTTGCTTCTGCAGAAATCAAGCTACTTCTTATGAGTTTGATCATTATTGTTCAAACCGTAGGGTGTATTGTTTAATGCATGGTGTTTTTTGCCCCCTTGATTTGAATCCCTTCTAATTCTTTGGTGTCCCTGTAGCTGTATGTTGCAGTGGTATACAAAGGTGTTAACCTAGAATAATTTTGTTCCAATAACATGCTTTCTTTTTTTAATTTCTACTTTATTTTTAATTAACATATATTACTGGTTTTAGGTACAGGTCAGTGATTCGTCAGTCTTATGTAATACCCAGGGCTCATTACATCACATGCCCTCCTTAATGTCTGTCACCCAGTTACCCCATCACTCCACCCCCCACCCCTCCAGCAATCCTCACTTTGTTTCCTATGGTTAAGAGTCTCTTACAGTTTCTCTCCCTCTCTGGTTTTGTCTTGTTTTATTTTTTTCCTCTCTTCCTCTATGATCTCTGTTTTGTTTCTTAAATTCTACATGTCAGTGAGATCATGTGATAATTGTCTTTCTCTGATTGACTTATTTCGCTTAGCATTATACCCCCTAGTTCCATCTACATTGTTACAAATGGCAAGATTTCATTTTCTGATGGATGAGTAAAATTCCACTGTATTTATATACCACATCTTCTTAATCCATTCAACTGTCAGTGGACATCTGGGCTCTTTCCACAGTTTGACTATTGTGGGCATTGCTGCTATAAACATTGGGGTGCAGGTGGCCCTTCAGATCACTACATTTGTATCTTTGGGGTAAATACCCAGTAGTGCAATTGCTGGGTGGTAGGGTACCTCTACTGTCAACTTTTTGAGGAACCTCCATATTGTTTTCCAGAGTGGCTGCACCAGCTTGCATTCCCACCCAGCAATGTAGGAGGGTTCCCCTTTCTCCACATCCTCGCCAACATCTGTCATTTCCTGACTTGTTAATATTTAAAATGCTCTCTTTTGGACTCTTCCTCACCTTTTGCTGTTTGCTGTTAGAATAACAGCTATAATTCTGTGATACTCTGACCATGGGATGGGGTTGAATGACTTGCCTAAGGATAGGTAGGTAGTTGGCATTAGAGGAGCCTGAACTAGAACTCAGGTTTTCTGACTCAGAGTCTGTTTTCTTTTTATTATACCAGGTCCTATTTTAAAGAAAGTTGTATAACTGGCGGCTGTGTAATTTAGTCCCAGAGATGACTGGTAACAACAGAATCTGGTCTTTAATCTTGCACAGAAGGAATTTTCCATTTAAACGCCTCCTTTTGAGTATTTTGATGGATTCCATGTCGTAAAATCAGATTGCTGAGATTCCTATGCCAGTACATTTGTATTCTTTCTTTTAGCAAACAAACAACTAACCCTGAGTGAATCAATGACAGGATCCTGACAATCTGTAAAACTCAAACAAATAAAGACTTTCAGCACCCATGCTGCATCTCAGTCTAGAATAAGGCCTTGCATACATTGTGTTAATGCAGGTTTGTTTCTTAGTAGTATTTAGAATGTAAGACAATGTTCAAGGATTAAAATTACAAATAGCATCAAAAGCCTAATGGGAGCATTACTGCATATGCTGTGTCCACCTGTATCAATTTGGAAGTCATTTTTAAAAAAATTTTTAGACTTCTTGAAGCTCGGTTTATTTTTTTATTATTTTATTTTTTTTAAGATTTTATTTATTTATTTGACAGAGAGAGAGATCACAAGTAGGTAGAGAGGCAGGCAGAGAGAGCAGAGGAAACAGGCTCCCTGTTGAGCAGAGAGCCCGATGCGAGCCTTGATCTCAGGACCCTGAGATCATGACCTGAGCCAAAGGCAGAGGCTTTAACCCGCTGAGCCACCCAGGTGCCCTGTTTATTTATTTTTTATTTTTTTAAAGATTTTATTTATTTATTTGAAAGAGAGAAACACAACTAGAGAGGGAACACAAGCAGGGGGAGTGAGAGAGGGAGAAGCAGGCCTCCTGCTGAGCAGGGATCCTGATGCGGGGCTCCATCCCCAGACTCCAGGATCATGACCTGAGCCGAAGGCAGTTGCTTAACCAACTGAGCCACCCAGGCGCCCCGCCCTGTTTATTTTTTTAATAATTTATTTTATTTTGTTTTTTCAGTATTCCATGATTCATTGTTTATGCACCACACCCGGTGCTCCGTGCAATATGTGCCCTCCTTCATACCCACCACCAAGCTCTGTTTATTTTTTTTTAAGATTTTATTTATTTATTTGTCAGAGAGAGAGCAAGCACAAGCTTGGGGTGAGCAGGGAACCTGATGCGGGACTCAATCCCAGGACTGGGATCATGACCTGAGCCAAAGACAGACGACCAACCGACTGAGTCACCCAGGTGTCCCTTTGAAGTCATTTCCATGTGAACTGCTACAGACTCCTCATGTATAGTTTGCCATAAAGCTCTTCAATAATGCTTCTTGTTTTAACCAAATGTACTATTGCTGAAGGCTTTAGAAAAGGCCATAGGCAATGAGACTGTCCATAAAAATCATAGATGGTAGAAGAGAGATCTCTAATATAAAGACAAATCTTAACACACAGGCACAAAATTCTTGTCAAGATATCAACCAAATATCGCATGTGTGGTCTAGAGTATCTTCAGGTACTACACACCTCTGTCTGGGCTTAGTAGAGGAATAGACCATTAAGTTTTGGGGTTTTTTTAAATTTTCTTAAAATTTAAATTCAATTAGCCAACATATAGTACATCATTAGCTTTTATTGTGGTCTTTGATGTTTCATTAGTTGTATAACACCTAGTGCTCATCACATCACGTGCCATTGAGCTTTTATAGACATTCATTAATATAAATTGTAGGTTAGGAAGAAAGAACCTATTTAAAGAATGCCACACAGAACCTGTTTGAATGATGTTCTGAGCTGTTCTAATACTTTGTCTTCTGGTGTCAGGTGATCTTGATTACTTTTCTGACACTAAAACCTGAGATTACTGTTATCTATAGAAGCACAAGGCTAGATATCTGAGGACAGTAACTGGTAGCACAAAGTCAAAGTCAATTTCACTCATGGTATATCTGTGGTGATAGACTATCTTCCGTAATATTTCTTCAAAGTCTTTTGCTGTAGTCATTTAGCTAATAGGTCCATTGCCTTCCTTATGGAAAATGTCATAACCAAACAAAGCAGAGAGAGCAGTATAATATAACTGTGTTCCTGTCACCCACCTTCAACAGTTATCACATCATGGCCAATCTACTATAAGACTGTGATAAGGATTATCATAACCATTTGCATTTCATAGCTGTGAACTGTTTTTTAGTGAAAAACAGTTTTTAGTGAAAAACAGTTTTTAGTGAAAAAAACTTTTCACTTTTTATGGCAACTGTAAGTGTAATTATTAGGTTTTTCCATAAAGAAAAAGAATTCATTCACACTGCTAGAAAATAATATCCAAAATACGTCACTAGAATAGCTCAACCACAGATGTTACCAATTTCCTACAAGTTTATTATTAGTGTATAGAAATATAACAAATTCCTTTGTATTATTTTTATGTCCTGCAACTTTACTGAATTCAGTTATCAGTTCTGGTAGTTTTTTTGGAGACTTTAGCATTTTCTATGTATAGTATCATGTCATCTGCAAATAGTGAAAGTTTTACTTCTTCCTTACCAATTCTGATGCCTTTTATTTCTTCGTCCTGTCTGATTGCTGTGGCTAAGACTTCCAGTACTATGTTGAGTAAATGGATAATGAAGAAAATGTGTATATACCACACACTATGGAATATTACTTAACCACAAAAAAGTGAAATCTTGCCATTTGCAACAACATGGAGGGATCTTCAGGGTATAATGCTGAGTAAAATTAGTCAGTCTGAGGAAGACAAATACCATATGATTTCACTCATATGTGGAATTAAAGAAACAATAAAAATGCAGAAAGTAAAAAAGGGCCAAACAAAAGGAAAAGATTCTTAAATATAGAAAACAAGCTCGTGATTGCCAGAGAGTGAGTTGTGGGATGGGTGAAATGTATAAAGGGGATTGAGAGTACACTTGAGCACTGATATAGGATAGGATTGTTGAATCATTATAGTGTACACCTGAAACTAATGGAACACTGTATGTTAATTATACTGGAATTATTTTAAAAAAGAAATTCTTAGACCCAACATCTTTCTATTAGGATCTATCCATTATACCAAATTGCTTGAAAGCTGGAAAAGTACTGTTGCTTCTCATATTGTGTGCTATCAACCTTTGGATGTAGCAAAAGTATTCTTGGGGATCTACAAGTTCTTAAGATTAGGAAACATTCTTCTAATGTCAAAATGGTAATAATCCTTCTGAGTGTTCATTCTTGTACTCATGTTGAATTGATTTACCAGTACTTACCTTCTATACTATTTTTTTTAAGATTTATTTATCTATTTGAGAGAGAGAAGGGAGAGAGAGAGAGCGAGCACATGAGCAGGGCAGGAGCGGAGGGAAAGAATCTCAAGCAAACTTCTCACAGACGAGGGGCTCTCTCTCACTACCCTGAGATCATGACCTGAGCAGAAATAAGAGTTGGACGCTTAACTAATGGAGCCATGCAGGCACCCCACCAGTACTTGTCTTTTAAAATGGCAATGCATTATCAGAAGGCTTTATTAATAAAACAAGGTATGACTTTCTTATACCAGTGTTTCCCAAATAGATCCATGAATCCATTCTAGAGTTTCTTGCAATTCTGAAGGATGAGAAATACCACTCTAAGGGAAGAACATAGTTTTATCAAACACGTTGCCATGGAAACAAATACATAGACGCTGACGTTTATACTAGTTGTGCCCTCAGTAAACAGAATGTGGACATTCTGGTGAAGTTAAAAGCTTTCCAAAGAATATGAGGTTGAAAGTGGTGAAAAATAAGATTAGAAAGGTATATTGGGACTGGATTGTTTAAATCAAAACATGACATTTTACTGTAAGGTTGAGAAAACTGCACTTTTGTATTTTCTGTCAGTGTGATATTGAAATTGACAATAAGAAGGCTTTAGTCCTTTTTTGTCATCCAGATCTGACCATTATTTTAATTTTATACCTGTGTTACATGGAACAGTAATCGGCCAGGGGGAGGACTCCCTTCTGCTGACACACAGGTTACTTAGTGGCAGTCAGAGGATTCCAAGCAGGCTTTGGAATGGAAACTTACTAGTGCTTTCATTTCTCAGGAAGGAGCTCTTAAAAACAAGACTATAGCTTAAACTGTTGTGTGCAAATGCCTACAACTGCTACTAATATGATAACAATAACAAAACAAAGATGATGCATGTGCCACCTTATTTACAATTTGTTTCATAATAAACCCAAGGGCAGTAGGGTGGTAGGATTTTCCTTCTTTGTTTGCTTGAGGGGCTGTTGATATCAGATAATGTACATTAGTGGCAGTCCCTAGTGCTCATGTGTTTGTATTTCATTCTGGCAATTTCTCCTTTCTCTTCTTCCAGTATGGATTGCTACTTCCATAATACTCACTCTCATATCCCAGTATGAGCTTTTCATCAGCATCTAATATTCATATGCAGTTAACCAAATGTCTTTTATGGATGTTATCTCATTTGATCCTGGCAAGAACACTATGAAGTAGGAAAGAAAAATTTTATGGAGTATTACACTCATTTTGGATGAAAAAATTGAGGCTCAGGTAACTTTTGTTTTTATTTCCTCAAGGTATAAGTGTTCATCACATTACCTTCTCCTACTGTTATACTCTCTTGACCTTTGACTCTTTTTGAACTGTTGAAAATATATTCATCTCTCTCTCTCTCTCTCTTTTGCGTAAGAAGGAAAAAGAGGGGCACCTGGGTGGCTCAGTGGTTAAGCCTGATGTCTTCAGCTCAGGTCATGGTCTGGGCTGCCTGCTTGGTGGGAAGCCTGCTTCTCCCTCTCTCATTCCCGCTGCTTTTGTTCCCTCTCTTGCTGTGTTTCTCTCTGTCAAATAAATAAAATATTTTTAAAAAGGAGAAAGAAAATCTATATCCTACACCCAGCATGATGTCAGGCATACAACAGGCACTTACTAAATGCCTGTTTACTTGGCCTGTTAGATTTTATATTTAAATGGAGGAGGGGCCAGGAGAATAAAATAAACTTTAAGTAAGGTTTGCTGTTAGTATGTGGCTGTTTATTAAGCTGAATAATCTCTAAATATTCCTAGGAACTCTCTACTATGCAAGGGTCCCAAATATTTTACCTGCCATTTATTATACTCCATCATAAAATTAGACTATTATAGATTCATTCCTTTGGCCACTGATGCTTCTAAACAGTATCTTAATATATATCTATAAAGTATAAATCACATTTACATGTTAGTACAAAGTGACTTCTTAAATCTTTGCTGAGGATCTGGCTAGAGTTGTTTTGAAAGAGGTAAAGGACCATTTTGGAGCATGGATCACTACTGAGGAGAGTTGTGAGAAGTATATTAAGAAATTGTTTATTACCTACTCTAACAACTAATGTTTATTTATAATTATAGATAATTATAACTACAATAAACAAATGTTTATTATCTACTATAACAACAATTATCTACTATAATAGCTAATACTTATTAAGAATAAACAGTGTGCCAGATTCTGCCTTCATTACTATTATTACCTCATTTTATAAATGAGATACCATGATTCAGAAAAGCTGAACAACTTGCTGAGGGTCATAAAGCTAGTAAGTGGCAGAACTGGGATTTAAACCGAGGTCTGGCTAACCCACATCTGCATTCTTAATCATTACTCTGTACTACCTAATCAGTGGGAGTAAAGAAAGGCAGGGAAGAAGAAAAGAAAGGGATATAAAAGTGGTTACTATGAAGATATCCAAGCCAAACATTGACTGAAGTCACAATGGAGACTGCAAATCTGTGGACTTCTTTCTTGTGGCAGATATCTTGGCTTGGATGCCTGTAGGTAATCACCTCCCTTTCCTTCAGCGTTACTGGCTGTGTTGCCTTTATTTGTGCTTTACCCTCTTTTGATCTTCACTGTTGTTGTTTTTCAAGTGGGGCTGAACAATATAGTCAGATCTCCTTTGTATAAGGCTTATCTTCAATGTGCAGCTCAAATGTATTACTTATAAATTCTCATCATGTGAGGCTATCAGGAGCAATGCATAACATATTGAGGATTGCTTTTTGCAACTAGTAAATTAAAAGATGGATTATTCTTTTTGAGGGAACTTTAAACAACCCATTCCCACAGACCAGAATGGTGAATAGTAATAATGATGGTGGCATTGCCTTTATACTTATGTTAAGGGCTTTTATTTGTTATCTGATTTGAGACACTCACCAGTTATATGAGATATGTAGGGATTATTGTATCCATTTTACAGATGGAAAGGACTGACATTTATCAATTTTAAGTGGTCATCTTACTGATAGGTAGAAAAGCCATTTACAGAGCCACAGTTGGAATCCATTGACCATGCAACAATTCTACATTTGTTTTTCTGCCCATCCTGTGACTTTAATACATCCCATTTCACAAAGAGATCTGCTATTTTATGGCAAGCCTCTCTGTGAACTAAATAAATGATACGGACAATTGAGTCCTAGAGTAGTCATTTGTGGTAGTTGAGGGAAGAGGTCATTTGGGAAGAAGATAATCAGGAAAGTTTCCTTGGAGGAAATGAAATTTGAGTTGTAGGATGGTTTATCAAGTTTCCTCCTTCTTTGATAAATCCTGTAGGTGGAAAAGGGATAGGTTTCCCTGATTCTAAATTGATGGGGCATAGGAATGTGCTGATAGGGAAAGTTGAGTGTGTGTGTATTAGGGAGTAATGTTTGTAGACCTTTCAAAAGTAGGTTTATGTGAAATGCAGTAGTTGGAGAGAGGAAAAATCCTACTCATATGCTAAGATTCATTCGAATTGCATTACATTGGCAAAGCATTCTATAACCATTCTTATATCTAAAATTCTCTAATAACTGCAGTCTAGACCAGAGGTTACAAACTAGTGACCCGTGCTTCAAATCTGGTTCAAAGGCAGGTTTTGTTTTCACCAGCGCTACTGTATGTTAGTTGTAGGATTTTATTGGCTTTCTTGGAAAGGAGGGCAGACCTTTGAGACCACAGGTTTGCTGCAACACTCTGCCCCCTTTAACAAGGCCCTCCAAATGCAACTATACCGGGATATTGAGATTTCAGCTGTTGGTAGCTAAGGACTTGAGTGGTTCACAGAGCAAAATGACCCACTTCTTCCTCAGCATCAATGTAGAATATACTTGGGAAATAGTCTCCGCGTTAGTATCTTCCCAGTTGGAGAGAAAATAGAAAATGGCACTAAGCTTTCTGAGAGATTAGATCACTGTCCTATTATATTTCTTTCTGCCTCAGAGCATTTTCCACTGAAATTGATTAAAGTCTTGTAGTTAACAGGCAGATTGAATATAATCTTTTCCTCTTCAACCTATTAGTCACTGACTACTGAGCATAACTCTGAGAGGTTTGATTAGAGAGTTTTATGATTAAAAATCACCATACACTGCATATTCCATGTCTCTATGAATTTCCCTTTGCTCAGTGCAGTGGCCATAGGCTTAACCCTCAACCCATGTACTTTGTAGCAAATGAGATGGGGAGAGAATGAAACCTTTAATTAGTGTCTCTTGATAAGGTGGTGGTTCTGAACAGCTTTGTACAGATGAGAACCATTCAATACTATCCACAGTGTTCCTAAAAACCAGTAGTCACAGATGTTTAACTCCTACATTGCTTTCAGTCTTTGTGAATCCCCAGAGGGCCCTGGACTTAGGCTAGAAAACTAGTTCTGACTGGACTATACAGAAACCAGGCAAAGCCAGCGCATCCTAATTCTAGCAAAGAGCAGTGGAAACTACCTAAATGCTGCTAGAAGCAGGGCAAGTCAGATTATCCCGTTCCTTTGGGATTCTACAGAACACGCTGAAATCAGTTCAGATGGACTAGTCCCAGTGCTATGATTAACTCTGTAAACCAGGCGATCCAGTGACTCATTTCCCTCAAAGAGATCATTTTCCTTCTTTTAAAATATGTTAATATTAAATAGATCATCTTCTTACACCTGAATTTTAACATTAATCCTCTCATTTGGAGATACATATTTTTATTTTGCATGGGATTGTGGCCCAGACTCTCTAATGTGACGATCCCCAAATACAACCCTTTCACCTTGGGTGACTTTAATCCATTAAGGCAACCAAACATTCCATGTATATAATCTACTCTTCTAAATTCCGTAATAAGGTATTACCAACCTTCAGCTTTCCCTAAACAAGAGCTGATGGGTCAAATAATAGGCCACCCAGCAAAGACTAACAAGACCTTTCAAAAGAAAGTCACTTTCTTAGCTTTGCTTATTTGGCATGCACACCCCAAATCAGTTCCACAGCACTCCAGGCTGTGCTGACGTTTTGATTGTGTCAGAATTTTGTCAAATTAGCTGTAACACGAAATTCAGTGTGTTCTTTTCTTGGATCAGGGAAGTGCCTCTGTTGTGTGTGCTTGTTTGGCTAACAGGTGTGTACCCACTCGAATCATTATACGCTGCCAGCCAGAATCCCAGAAACTTTCCTATGTCTGCTGGGCTCCCTTTTCATTCAGTGATGTATGTCCCAGAGGTGGTGGAGCACCAGAAGGTCACGGGAAAGGAGAAGGTGGTTGGTCCATGCTTTTGTTAACTTAGTGGGGGCAGGGGTGGGTGGGGCCATCCCCTCCCCACAGATCCACAAACCAAAAATGGCATGTGATGATGATGATGTTCCCTGACCTCTCCCCTGTCCTTCCTCATTCCTTATGACTTTATGGCAGTCCTGGATTTAGTAGAGTGCTCCTTCATACACTAAGCTTAAGATATGTTAATCAGCGAGAGAAACTCTCTCTGTTTTTGCATTTTCAGTGGGAGAGACAGAGAAGCTCTGGCCAGTGTGTTGTATATCAGTCTTTGTCCTATGTTGTGCCAGATCCTCTAACTAATATAACTGGAGTCAGTGGTAATAAACCAGTATTTACATACAATAGTTGTTTGGGGAAAGCTAGATAAGCCTACAAATCTACTGACACCATCTCTCACTCCTTTTACTGGGCAGGCATTTTGGATGGGCCCCCAAACACATTTCCTGCTTTTCTATTAAAACGAACACTAATGTTATTCCCTGTGAGTCTTTTCTTTTTCCCTGATAAGGCTTATCTCTTGCTTCTCTTCATTAAGAGCTAGGTATGCTTTTGTGAAAATGCCTATTTTACCATGTGAAACACAGCCCCCCAGCACAGCAGGTCCTCCATAAGTCTCTCTTCCTTCCCTCTGATCCCACCCCTGTCATCAATAGGGAGCAGTCCCTCCCTCCAAATAGCAGTAGAGGGGGAAAATGAAATTAAGGAGATACACTTGAAATGCCTACAGCTGACTGCTGAGAGCATTTTTATTTTAAAATTGGGTACCAGTTGGAGGACTTCTGGCCCAAACACTGCGGCCTTAGGCAGTTCACTTCAACTCTTCCTTGCTTCATTTGCAAAATGGTGATAACATTATCCACCCTTTGTACCTCATAAAGTTGTTGGCAAGTTCTCAGATAATAATCGATACAGACACAGGGCTCCACAGAACTTTAAAGTTATTTCAGACACCTCCCTTCCCTATCAGAGAGGAGACAAAATTGGATACCATTTCCTATCAACAGGTAGCTGGAAGAAATTAAAGGGTAAACTTATTATAATCATCAATCTTTCCTGTAGTTTTATCATATTTTTAAGGCCCTGTCCACTTGTCAACTGAAAGGTACCTCCTCAAAAAGACTTTATGATCCTGGTATGTAATTATGCCTTACTGGCAAGATTTTTCAGAGGAGATATTTACTAGTGCCTGCTTTGTCCCACCCCTCCAGGCTTATCTTTCTTGCGCATTAATCACCATATTGAAGTGCAACTTATTTTTCATCCACCTTTGCTGTGCCCAAATTCTTCATCTTTGCAGATGTTGATTGTTTCACCCTCTGACAGCTTTTTTTTCCCTTTTCAGTATGAATTGATGTCTAGACAGATAACAGTTATTAAAAATTTGGGAAATGGTTGTTGTCCTGGGTGGGCTGGCATATGCTTTGTTTAGGAGAAAACACTCTCTGTTTAAGCTTTTTAAAAAAAAACAAAAAACAAAAAACACCTCTCGGTTGTTATTCCTACAAGTTGGAAATTGAGTTCTTGGTGCAAATGTCACTTGAGAAATGGAAATGCTGGGTTGTAAAGAGACATGAATGGCTAGTGTCTTGCTAGGGAGGGTCCAAAGCAAACTTTTGTTGACTCCAAAATGGTGGTAACCAGTTGTTGAAGAGATATTTATTGATCAATTATCTTACTTATGCATGTATTCAGAACCTTCAGAGAACATATTAATCGCTTCTGAAACACCCTCACGCATGCTGCTTGACTTAAGAAACTCTTATTTTCAATGCCTCACCTTCCCCAAGGAGCTCTCTCCTGGATGAATAAAGGAGGATCCTGGAGAAGACTTCAAAGGACTGGCCTGGAATAAGCTGCTTGAGATACTCAGAAATGTTGATCATGCCTAACTCAGGAGAAACCTTGTTTGGGGCAATCTCATTACCCATTCAGTGAAGAAATGAAGACCCTTCTCCACCCTTGATCGTATAGTGCCACTATTATCCTTGAGAAGGGCATAACTTTCCACAAGAAATGTGGTATTCAACCCATTTTCTGCCTGATGCCATCTTTTCCTACTACTTTTGAGGGGCTAAAATTAAAGAGAGCTGTATAGTGTAGTTTTTATATAGCTAACTGGGGGCAGCGGGCTGTTGGCCATAGTGGTTAAAAGCAGAGGGGGTAGCGCTGGACAGACCTGAGATCCATTCTAGCTCTTCCTCTTCCTGGCAGTGTGACTTTACACAAGTGATTTAGCCCCTTCAAGCTTCCCCAAGCCTGCATCTTTGTACAGGTAAGATAGAGATAATAATAGTACTCATGTACCAGGATTGTTGTGAAGAATAAATGAGATAATGCATTTAAATTGCTTAGCATAGTAATCACTTGATTACTGCTGGTAGATGTTCCCGATGTCATAGTTTCATTATAATTATTATTATAGTACAGAATAACTTCCTATCTTTGTGGCCATTATGGAGGGTCTCTAGGAAGCCCTGTTAGCCACAGCTTAAGAACAGCTTGCTAGATTTCTCCCCTGACATACTCTGACCAAGTCACTTCGACCCAAGGTAATTATGCCTTTTGTGAGTACAGATTGCTTAAAAGTTAGGCATTGCAACCACAAAGTTCCCAGCTATGGAGAACAAACATCCTGAACTTTTCAGTTAGGCTGCATCCCTTCTTAATCCTTAAGTGGTCCAGACCAGTGGTTTTCAAAGCTTTTGAACAAAAACTTTCCCCCTCTTTCCCCAAGTGAAATCATACAAAGAATCATAATATATAAAGCATATAGTAGTATTCTGTTTGTATGAAATTTTTTACAGGTTCATATATATGGTATTTGTACAGTTAACTCTTGAATGACAGGGAGGTCAGGGGTGCTGAACTCCCACATAAAGCTTTTGTCTCTTTAGGAACTTAATTACTAATAGCCTACTGTTGACTGAAAGCCTTACTGATAACATAAACAGTTGGTTAACAAATATTTTGTCTGTCATTATGTGTTATGTGCTGTATTCTTACAATACAGGAAACTAGAAAAAGAAAATGTTATTGAGAAAAATCATAACAAAAAATGAAATCATAAGGAAGAGAAATTCCATTTATGGTAGTGTCCTGTATTTATCGGGAAGAAAATCTGTCTATAAGTAGACCTGCACAGTTCAAAACTGTGTTGTTCAAGGATTGACTGTATGACTTTCAAAGTGCACAAAATTAAACCAGTGCTATGGATGACATAGTCATTTATCAGTGTCTATAATACAATTTGTTTTTGCATTTTTCTTTCTATACAGTAGTATTTAAAACGTACAATTCCCACAGGTGTGGTAATTGCAAATGACTGTGGGGGTGATTGGTTGGTTTTAGTAACTGATCCAGAAACTTAAAAGAATATTAATGGAAAGATTTGTGTGGTCTTGTATAACCTACTTAATTTCCCTGAGCCTTGGTTTCCTTATTTGTATAATAGCACCTATCTCAGAGGGTGATGTGGGTTAAGTAAGACATTGTTCGTAAAGTCTTTGCAGGATTTTGCAGACTGTTCAGAATGCCTGGCACATAATTCGTAATCAGTAAATACTAACTGGCACTCTCATGATCACTACCATCACCCCCACCAGCAGCGGGAACATCAGCTTGAATTCCTGAAATCACACAGTGATAGAATTTAGTCAATAGATTCCTTGGCTCTTCGCCATTGGGTGGGAAACACTTTTTCAAATGAATTTTACAACATTGTAAAATGCTTAACCTTAAATGCTCATCTGTGTCAGATACTAACTTTAGGTTCTGTCTTATACAATTTGAAAACCACTGGTATAGATATCTGCTTCAGTTTCTGCAAAGTCCTTGCCTGGCAGATTATGAGCTCTTTGAGAGCAGTGTCTATATTTTATTTATTTGTATATTCTTTGTAATGCCTGGGCAGGAGATATTCAAAACCTACTTCATGGATTATACTCAAATTCTCTGGACTGTAAAGAAACCTCTCATCATCCCTAACCACCTTCCCATGTAAAAATAAATTTGCTTCTTGGCTCCCCTCACTATTTTTTTGCTTACATCGTTATAAATTTTTGTTGTTGTTTCCCAAATTGAGGAACCTCCAGATTTTGAAGGCCTTAACATCCTCTAAGTAAGGATAATAATGTACTGTTGTTCAACAGTAATGGAAAGATCACTGGCCCACCTTCTCAGATCACAGTTTGAGGCCCATCGGAGGGTTTGTCATTTAGCATTAATCTCTCACAGGAGAGGCAAAAACATTTTATTTTTGACTTGACAGTTTCTAGTTATAAAAGACTTTCAGCAGTTATAGCAAAGCCATTCAATTACATATCATTTGCTCCCGTAGTTGAGATTTCCAGTAGTGAAATCACAGATGCCATAAAACCTCAAGAGTTGTGTGTTAATAAATACAACCTGTCCTTATGATCTGGCAGGCAAATTCAGATTAGCATTGCTTAGAGTTAGAGAAATCCTACCTTTCTGCCTCCCTTTCTGCCTTCCTTCCACAAACATTGTGTAAGTACCACCATTACCAACATCACCATCACCATCACTGCCACCAACAGTCCTTGCTCTAGGAGTGAAGAGTCTAGTGGGAGATGCAGATACACAGATTTTAATAGAGACATGCAAAGCATGTTATGAAAGCACATAGGAGAGAAGTATCTAATTTTTTAAATTATTCATTTATTTGAGAGAAAGAGAGAGAGCATGAGAACAGGGAGGGTGGGAGGGAGACGTAGACTCCCCACTGAACAAGGAGCCCAACACAGGACTCTATCCTGGAACTCTAGGGTCATGACCTGAGTGGAAGGCATTCACTCAACCAACTGAGCCACCCAGATGCCCAAGAAGGAAGTATCTAAAGCATCATTGATAGGACAGCCTGAAAGATTGAGTTTCCCAGGGAAAGGGATGAAGATGAAAAGAAGGGCTATTTAAGGCAGAGGTTTCTGCACTGAGTATAAAACCAGGGCAAGAACCAGCATGGCATGTTTGGAAAACACCAAGATGTTAGAGAAACATGATGTGCCAGGTAGGAATCAGTGCAAAACAAAGCTGGAATAAGCAGGCACAAGATCAAGAAAGACCTTAGATAACACAAGCCTGGAATGCATCATGTAAATGATAGTGATCTACTAGAAGGTTCTAGTATAAGGGTGGCTCCTGGGAGCCTCATAGAATGGTTTGGTGACAATTTTTCCAAATAACCCAGGGAGTCAGAGGCAATAAGGGCAGGAACTGGGGCAAGGATTGTAAAAGTAGAGGGGGAAAAACACAGATTCAAGACACACTTAGGAGATGTAATTGGCAGGATTCTGTGATTTAGCGCACATGGTGTCAGAAAAGAGGGAATTATTAAGGAAAACTCCTGTGCTAGGTATTAAGCTTGGTGATGATAATGACTGATATGGACAATGTGGTAAGAAGAAGAGATTTAGGAGGACATCAACCTGACATCAGTTTGGAAGTTTAAGATGCCCAACCTCTCTCCCTTGGTCCATGCAAACGGAGATAACCATAAGGCAGTTGGAAATAGTAGTTCTTGGTAGAGGTTTAGGCTAGATATAGATATAGGAAGGATGGATATTTTGATGGCAGTCAAAACTGATGATAGATGAGCTTACTCAAGGAGGACATATGGAAAAAAAAGGACCAGAAATCTAAGAATAGAGGGGCACCTGGATGGCTCAGTTGTTAAGTGTCTGCCTTTGGCTCAGGTCATGATCCCAGGGTCCTGGGATTGAGCCCCATGTTGGGTTCCCTGCTTGCTGATCCTGCTTCTCCCTCTCCCTCTGCCTGATGCTCCCCCTGCTGTACTCTCTCTGTGTCAAATGAATAAATAAAATCTTAAAAAAAAAACAAACTAAGACTAGACTCCTGCTGCCACACCAATGTTTGACAAATATTTCCTGAGTGTCTATGCTAACTATAGAAGGAATGTCTGTGCTGAATATAAAGTGCCCTGACTTCAAGCACTTTACAACATAGTTAAAGATGATACTGAAGTCCAGACAGCTCCTCAACGTGCCGAGGTCCTGTGGAGCTACCATCCAGGCAACTACAGGAAAAAGTCAGAACGGCCCTCTCACTCATACTAGAATGTGCTTCCTTAGAAGCGTGCTCAACTTATATGTGTATGTGTGTGTGCATATGTGTGTGTGTATTTTTTTTATAAGCTCGGCTTAGGTGGGGGGTGGGTGATGAGAACCCTGCTGTTAAAAAGGAGAAATTTGGCAAGATTCATTTAAATGCAATTGAAACCCAAAATATTGTGAAGTTCAAACTCTTGCTTTTGGTAAAAAGGAAGGGATGATATCAATGTTTAAAAAATTGCTAATGATATATGGCTGGTGTTCTGTTCTATTTTATTCACTTCAGCATCATTAAATCATCACATAAAAAATAAAAAATAAATAATCACATATTGCTGTGAGATAATGTATGGAAAGGTGGAATGCATATTTGCTAGGAGCTACCTGCCAGGTGAGGTATGGGGTACATGAGACAGACCAAGTAATGTAAATTCTTAAATATTACACTATTGAATGTGGATATGATCAGATGAACAATGAGAAGGTTTTGTTCTCCAGTGGGATTCTGCCTTAGGTGTGTTTTTAAATGATTTGTTTAACTTTTTCACTCACCACATATGACAGTGAGGTAAATCAACAATTACCATTCCTAAATGATGAAATTTCCAGAAACTAAAACTTCTGCTGGAATGTTAGTCAATGTTTCTATTGAAAACCAAGGATGAACTGTATATGCAGGTGATAGTTTCTGTCTCCTCTCCATCCCACTGCAGTAATTAAGCAACAAGATGTGTATCAGGTTTATGATTTATCAGCAGAGGAAATAAATCTCTGGAAACCAAATATTTAATCAGTGTGTGTTTTTTTTTAATTTTAGCCATTCTGACAGGCGTGAGATGATATCTCATTGTGGTTTTGATTTGAGTTGCCCGGATGATGAGTGACATTGAAGCATTTTTTCATGTGTCTGTTAGCCATCTGTATGTCTTTGGAGGAATATCTGTTCATGTCTTCTGCCCATTTTTAACTTTTTTAATTTTTTAAAGATTTTATTTATTTATTTGAGAGCAAGAGAGATAGCAGGATATCATGAGCATGGGGGAGAGAAGCAGCTGTCTGCTGAGCAAGGAGCCTGATGTGGGACTTGATCCCAGAACCCTGGGATCATGATGACCTGAGCCGAAGGCAGAGGCTTAGTCTACTGAGCTACCCAGACACCCCTTTTTTTTAATTGGACTATTTGGTTTTGGGGGTCGAATTTTATAAGTGTTTTATATATTTTGGGGGCACCTGGGTGGCTTAGTCGTTAAGCATCTGCCTTGGCTCAGGTCATGATCCCAGAGTCCCAGGATCGAGTCTCGCATCAGGCTCCCTAGTCAGCGGGAGGCCTGCTTCTCCCTCTCTCAGTCCCCCTGCTTGTGTTCCCTCTCTAGCTGTGTTTTCTCTCTGTCAAACAAATAAATACAATCTTTAAAAAAATAAGTTCTTTATATATTTTAGATACTAGCCCTTTACGGATATGTCATTCACAAATATATTCTCCCATTCCGTAGGTTATCTTTTAGTTTAGTTTTATAGTTCTTTGATAGGAATGGATTAATAAAGTTTGCATATGTAAAAAGTGAAAAATGAAGTAGCTATTGCCAAGCCGTTACTTTTGTTAAAATGATGTATAATTGATCCATTGAAAACTACATGTGCTTACTTATTACATTATCATGAAAGCTTCTAGATTTCTCTCCATTTGTGGAAAACCTGTATTCTAATCAGTCTGATTGTGAAATTTTGTAGATCAAACACTGCAGCAGGGGTGGAGGGAGAACTTGAAGGGGACCATGGGGTGGAGGATGGGGAAAAGAGCTGTTCTCCGCAACTGCAAAGGGAGAGAACTTTTACTTGATTGGATTTGATAAGCTTAGAACAAATAACTTTCAGATGACTTTGTTGCTGAATTGTCAATCCTTTAATCATTCACACTAGGTTAAGGGAAGACAAATTATGGATTTTAGAAGAGTGTTAGTGGTCCAGAATATAGTAGTTTGTAGTAATTTATCTGAGCCTAAGAATCAAGGCTTTTGATACAGTGATTGGGCATAAAACTTTACATTGCCTACACATTTCTTTTCCCAGCCATATGATGTAATAGACATACTGGGAGTATTCTCTAACCAAAAAACAATAAGATCCTGTATAAAATATAGTTTGATGCATTTCTGGGGTAAGAGAAAGTAAATGGGGGGTTCCAAGAACTACCTCAGTTTCCCAAATTGAAAAGAATAAACCATGAACTTAAACACGAGCTGGGAGTAAGAGCAATAAGAAAGCCAGACATATGGAAGTTGCCCTGAGTGAAAATACCTATAGCCGTCCTGCTTTTGGTCCACTAAGACTTGGAAGAGCAGCAGTGTTGAGGACACAGAGAAGGGGGCTCTGAAACTGAGACACCCCCATTAAAACAGGACACTTGAAATGACCAACGTGATCCCAGGTTTGTAGTGACCTTCCTCCCCAGGAGAAGCAAACAAGAATACCCTTTGAAAAAAATCCGAGTTTAGGACTGCAGTTCAATAACATGTTATAGACAAGCATATACAAGTTCACAATTATCAAAGATCATCAGGGACCTGACAAAACCAGACACAATAAGCAAGAGTCAGCAGAAATAATAATAAGCAGATTTATATTCTTAAGGACTGCAGATATTCAGATCCCTGTGTATGAAATGTTTTTAAAATTTAAGGCTATATCACAAAGATGAACAGGCAATATGAGACTATTAGTAGTTTACCAGGAAATTTTGAAAAATATTTAAATGGGACTTTAAAAAATGAACAGTATACTTATTGAAATAAGAAATACAGCAAATTGTTAAAAAACAGACCATAGGAGAAGAGACGATTGCTGAACTAGAATAAAAATGTGGAAGAATTATCTACAATGGAAACTAAAATGCAGGGAGTTAGACTATAAAAAAATAAGAGATATGGAGTACAGGATGAGAACACTTATATCTGATTAGAGCCCCAGAAGAAGAGAATAGAGGGAATTGAAGAAAGGTGCTATTTGTAGACATGGTCACTGAGAATTTTCCAAAGTTGATGAAATACGTGAATCCTCAAATTCAGGAAGCATGACATATACCAAAGAGGATGAGAGAGGTAGAGAGACACAGAAAGAGACTGAAAGAGAGAGAAAGAGAGAATCCTAGCCTAGACACATGTAGTGAACCTTCAGGACACTACCAGCAACAAAAAATATCTTAAAAGCAGAAAGGCAGATCATTTACAAAGGAACTACAGTTAGATTGATAGCAGATCCCTTACTAATCAAATGGAATGCAAAATTTAATGGTAACGTAGGAAGAAATTCACAGATTTAACATTTTAGAGGGAGATTTCAAAAATATTTCCCTAACTTATTGATATCTAAAGCAGATAAAAACTTAGCAAGGCTATAGAATGTTTGAATAACCTAATTAAAAAGTTTGATATGATGAATATCTATAGAACCCTGTACCCAACAATTAGAGAATATACATTCTTCTCAGGCACACATGGAACATATGTAAAAATTGATCACCTACTATGCCCTAAAGCAAATTATAACAGAATTTAAAGAAATTCTTATCCACAGAACATGTTCTCCAGTTGCACTGAAATTTAGTTAGAAGCCAATAACAAAAAAAATATAATTTTGTATCCTCATACATTCAGGCATTAGAAACACACATAAAAAAGGAAATCATAATGTAAACATGAGAATTGAATGATAGAATTCTACACATCAAAACTGTGAGATGTAGTGAAAGGTATACATAGAAAGAAATCTATAGTATTCAATGCTTATAATAAAAAAATGGGAACCTGAACATTAATCATGTAGGCATTCAGCTTAAGAAGTCAGAAAAAGAAATAGAGAATACATCTTAAAGTTTGAAGAAAATAAAAGTAGGAAGAGAAATTAACGAAATAGAAAGTAAACAAGCAGTGGAGAACATCATTAAAATCAAAAGTTGGTTCTTTGAAAGGAAGAATAAAACTGAAAAGCCTCTGGCAAGGAGAAAAGGTCACAAATAATATGGGTAAAAAGCTGATGTAACTACAGACGCACTAGATCTTAAAAATATAATACTAGGATGTTATAACTACTTTATGCGAATGAATTTTGATCCAAATGAAATGGACAAATTCCTAGAAGACTAATTATTTTAAAAATGAGTTCCATAGTTAAAGTTTTACCAAATCGTCATGAAACAGATTATCCCAATCTTTATACAAATCCTTCCAAAGAACAGAAAAAAATTGGAGTATCTCCCCATACCCAACTCACTCTTTCAGATCAGGATAAACTTTAGGGGGAAAAAAGATGATGGCAGTGAGAGAGGACAATTATTGGATAGTTTCTTTCATGAACATAGATGTAAAGATCCTAAACAAGGTATCAGGAAATTAAATTCATCAGGATATAGAAAAGAAAAATCTCACATGTTTGACTGATGCCAGGAGTGCAATAGTATTCTTAGCATTAGGACATATATAAAGTAACTTACCATAATAATAGATTAAAGGAGAAGAAAAAGTTATCTGCTCTTTGCAGTAGAGAGATTTTCATAGAATCATACATGCATAACTCCCTGACAATTCATTTGACCTTCATAGAAGCTAAAACATTTTTAAAGCAACAAGCAATAAACTTCATGTCTCAAATTTCAGTTTGGTTACTCTCTGCCAACATGCAAATACTGCAAATTTTATCTTATTTGAAAATGAAAATTATAATTTCCTGCTTACAAAATAATTTATCTTTGCTATAGAAAATAGGAAAATACCAAAAAGCACAAACAAGAAAAATGAGATAACCCAAAATTCCACAATCCCCACCATTTTAGTACATATCCTTCTGATAGTTTTTGTGTATATGTATGCATTTGTAATTTGTGCATTTGTAATTTGCATGAATGTGATCTTAATTGTACATACTACTTTCTTAAAACCTCTTATTTTCATTTACCAAAATTATGAATATTTTATATGATATCCCTAATGGCTTTATACATACTCTTGTAATGATTATATCATATCAAATGGCTATACCATAATGTGTTCACACTACTCTCCTATTTTTAGACACTTTAGGATGTTTTCAATGTAAGTTCTCGTAGATAATGCTCTGATTAACATTCTCTATAGCTGAGGCTTTATACTTATCTCTGATTTTCCTTAAGATACATAACTGCAAGTAAAATTGCTAAGTCAAGGGATGTGCACATTTCTAAAGACTCAAGAAAGCACCAATTTCAGATACATATCCAAATACAGACATGAAGGTAATATCTCAAATCTGTTTTTTTGTAGATAGTTGACTAATAATTTTGAAAAAGTCAAATCTGTATGTTGATTAATAATTTTGATAAAGTTAAATCTGTATTGTGTACAGTGCACTAGGATATGTGCCAGGTATAGTAAAGTTTTAAATGTAAGAGACAGGGTGCCTGGGTGGCTCAGTTGGTTAAGCATCTGCCTTTGGCTCAGGTCATGATCCCAGGATTGTGGGATTGAGTCCCACGTAAGGCTCTCTGCTCTGCAGGGAGTCTGTTTCTTCCTCTACCTCTGCCTCTCTCCCTTGCTAGTGCTCTCTCTTTCTCTGTGTCGAATAAGTTAAATCTTTAAAAACAAGTAAGAGATAAAAACTGCAAAAATCCTAAAAGAGAATGTAGAGAAATGTTCTCATAAGTGTAACGTAGTGGATGTAGAAAAATGTTCCTATAAGTGTAAAGTAGGGGATAATTACTGTCATAAAGATCTGAAAGCATAAGGGAAAATATTGATATATTTGACCACCTCCTCCAAACTTTTTGTTTCACAAATATATCCTGAAAAAATTAACAAACAAATGCCACATACCAGAATACATGTACATGTACAAAAGAAAAGCTTAATTTTATCACAATGTAATGACCCAAAGGGTACCTATTGTTTATATGTTCCTGTGTGTTTATATTTACACACACACACACACACACACACACACACACACACTTGCTTGGGTCTTTTCCAAGAAATAGAAGTCAGAGCTTTCTCTTTTGGCCTTTTTTAGGCTGGAAGCTGTAAATGAGATTTTTCTGAGACCAAAATTAAAATTAAAAAAGGTTTTGTACTCTGACAGTCTGGTGAGGTGAGGCATAGCAGTTTCACCCTGTTATTCTTGAGGCACAGATAGAAAGCATATTCCTTTCATCATTGCTCTGAGATGCATCTCCAGTCATGAGCTAAGGGCAAAAATAAGCGTGCTATGAAAATCTGGGAGCGACTTTAAATGCTGATAATCAAATTAACCTATTCCAAGCTAAAATGAGCAATGAGACAGTACCACGTGTGTGTGATTTGTATGGCTGAGGTCTTTATACACTATAAAAGAGAAGTCTATATTCTAAGGCACTCGAAAGGAGAGAGGAGAAAGGAGAAGAGGAGAGGAGAACTGAATCAAACTATAAACCTAGAGACTTCTTCCTAGGGGTAGTAACAGCAAAATATTAGCCAGGCAGTAAATGTGGCAAAGAAACCATCTCTTCCAAAATTTTCTTAAACACATTTTCCTGGCAAATACCAATTTTTACTAACCTTCTGCTTATAATAAAGGAGGCTTAGCGTTGGTCTTCAGAAAAGAAATGTTTTATTGGCAGCCATGTAGTCTGGATAGAACGTCTTATAGAAATCATAAAGCATGCCTTGACTGGTAGTAATGATGACGAAGATAGAATAGCTTTTAGGCACTGAAAGGAGCACAGTAAACTCCCTGAAATTAGCCATCTCCACTAACGTCCTCAGAGTGAAACTGACTACCCCTGACTTCCAACTCAGCATGACCTCTATGTTACAGAAGTAGGAAAACAGTGAGCTGGGAAGTTTGGAAGCTTGGGCTATTCAGTGGTTATTAGAATCTGATGCCTTCCCTGGGTGTCTCAACTTCTATCCGGCCTTAACATTTTGTGTGTTGAAAAGAACATTGCCTGAAGGGGAAACACTTGGACAAACAGCATGCTTGGAAACAATCCAACTAAAAACTTTAAGGCATGTTCCTGACCCAAATAGGAGCATATCCTATTGTCTTTTTGCCCCAGTTTTGCTTGATTTGTAATATCTAAAGAGTTGGAGTTTTGAATAAATTGCAGTCTAACTTATACCAACCCAGAGTATAAATGTAATTTGGCAATTTACAAATTAGGTCTAATACATATAAAAGGCACAAAGCAGAGAATCTTAGAGATTATTTAAAACCAACCAGGACAGAATCTAGCATAGTACATTGAACCGTGTTTAGTAAACATTTGCTATATTTAACTGAATGAATTCATAAAACTGCTTTCTCTCTTAATAGCTTGCTAAAAAATCTTTAATGGTTTCCTATTAATAAGAAATCCAAGGTTAGGGGCACCTGGGTGGCTCAGTCAGTTAAGCAGTGCCTTCAGCTCAGGTCATGATCTCAGGGTCCTGAGAAGGAGCCCCACATTGGGGGGGGGGTCCCTCCTCAGCAGGGAGTCTGCTTCTTCCTTTCCCTCTGTCTCCCCTGCTTGTGTACTCTCTCTCTCTCTCTGAATCTTTAAAAGAAAAAATAAAGAAAGAAATCCAAGTTCAAAATTCTCTTCCCATTCCATACCTAGCAGTAGTCACTGGCTTTATTTCATACTGCCTACAGGCATGCCTCCTTCACCATGGCCAAACAGATATGAAGTCTTTCAAGCCCTTGACTAGCTATACTACAACAAGAACACTCCCCCTTCACCTTATCCGAACACTTCACATTCTTCCATTTATAGCATGAATTCCACACCCTCTACTATTCTGCCCCAATACTCTAGCTCCAGAGTACTTATCCCCACTCTTCTCTTTTGGCTTTCCCTCTCGTTTGACTCTTACCACGTGTACTTATTGGTTTCTTCAATTTCAGGTTTTCTAGGTTTTTTTTTCCTCCCTCACCCAGATTATTAACTCTTAAAATTGAGGAGTTCCTATCTAATATCTTTTTGTATACCCCACCTCTTTTTTCTGGGTTCTTAACCTAGAGGCTCCCTTAATGGTCTGTGGATAGAACTGTATTTCAGTGTGATATATTTCTTTGTAATGCTACATATTATTTATTTCTGAACTTTTTCATGGAAGTAGAACCATTTTTATGCATCCATAAAAAAATCCACAAACCGTAAATGTACAGATCAGTTAATTTTTACAGTAACTGTATGATTAGCATCCAGAACAAGAAACAGAAGTCTTGCCTGCACTTCAGAAGGGCTCTCCTGCCTCCTTCCAAGAGGAACTCCCAAAGGTAAAACTCATCCTGACTTTTGACACCATAGGTTAGTTTTTACCTGTTCTTGAACTTTAAATAATAGAAATCACTTTTATGTGTTATAGTTTACACAGTGAAAAACATTATTCTCAGAAGGTATCCAAAGCCTTTGCTAGACTGCCAAAAGAAACTATGGCATGTGTACGCACGTGTGTGTGCATGCCTGTGTGTGTGTGTGTGTATGTGTGTGCGTGCTCACGTGTGCACACACACACACACACCATTGCAGAACCCCTGGACAATCTTTTGGCCTTCCTAGCTCTAGAATTTTATATGCACACATGCACACACATGCCCAGCTGCAGAACCCCTGGGCAGTCTTTTGGCCTTCCTAGCTCTAGAATTTCTGAGAGTCTGATCTTTACATAAAATAAGATAAAATTTGCAGAACTAATTGCAAAAGTAAAGTGACTCAGAATCTGATAATGCCTAAAATAGATGAGCAGTGCCTAAGGTCTGCAAAGATTGATTCATTGTTAAGTCAGTTCTTGTTGCAAGGGCAGGGTGGGGAGAATACTTTTTGATTGAGCAAAATGAGCTTTATTTAACTATTTTATCATACATTGCTCATGGCTTTGTGTGTTTTTCTCTTTCAAAATAATTTTAAATTATTTTCATAATTTTACATTTATTTTTAATTTTAATAATTTCTCTTTCAAAATAATTTTAAGAATAGTCACCTGTTTTATGGCTATTCCCTCTTAGCCCAGGGTCTTCCATGTAAATGGAGCTTGATAAATGTCTGATTATTCATTTTGTGCTTCAGTTGGCTGTCTTGAAACAAAACATCAGCCAATTAAGCTTTTCAAAATGGTACAACTTGTCTAATCAGCAGGGGTTTTTTGTAATGCCTTAGAATTTTTATTTATTTGACACAGAGAGCACAGGCAAGGAGAGCAGCAGAGGGAGAGGGAGAAGCAGGCTCTCTGCTGAGCAGGGAGCCTGATGCAGAGCTCCATCCCAGGACCCTGGGATCATGACCCAAGCCAAAGGCAGACGCTTAACGAACTGAGCCACCCAGGTGCCTCAGCATTTTTTGTTTGTTTTCTTTTTTTTTTTAAACAAACTTCAGTGATATTTGTTTGCTTGGTGTCAGTTGTAGGGAAATACATTTGCACTGAGGATGGACCTGCAAGTATAAGCAGAGACTAATTTACCCGATTAGAAAAAGCTGGAAATGAGCATCAGCTCCCTACAATGTCTTTGTGACATGACTACATCATTATACCCATCCGTGTGTTTTGCTTAATGAGTTAGATGGCTCCTATCTGCAGGTTCTTTTTGCTGAGCATTTTCGTTGTCTTGAACATCTTCCACATATTCAGTGCCATTTTTTAGTCTTTACTATGCATACAGCACTGCATTCAGGGGCTGTGGCAGATGAAACAAATAGAATATGCTGACCCCAATAATCCAATAATTTAATAACTAGTTTGAGAAACAAGATATATTAATAAAAAAGCTAAAGAAAGGTACAAGGCTTACTACATTTAAGCACCAACAATAAATGACAAGAAAATTGTTGAATGTTAAGTAATAACCTCTTTTGTGGGAGGTTGGAAAAGACCTCAAAGAAGAGATCATCACCGCTGTGGCTATTTCAGACCTTCTATATAGGAGAGGCTCGGGGGTGGGGGGGGTAGCAGTCTGATTAGAAGGGAGGGCTAAAAGACTTGGCTTGAAGCTCCATTTACATTAGCAAATACATTATTCTTATGTGGACCATATCTTTATTTGTGGTAGACCTTGAATAGATGGGGTATTGGTTGAGGATTCAGAATCTGCTGGGTGCACACCTGCCTCTGTGGAAAATATAATGTGGAAAATAAGGTTTCTATTCCCAAGAAAGTTGCAACATATATGAAAAGGCATGACATACATACAAAGGAAGTCATCGAGAATAGAAGGAATTTTAAAGTAAATGCCAAGTTCAGGCAATAAGTGATCAAAAGAGAAAGCACCCAGCATTTGCCTTGGTGATCAGGGAAGGCTTCCTGGATCAGGTGGAACTTGAGCTAGGCCTTGAAATAGACATGGAAATTGGATAGGCAGAAGAGGGATCCCAGGCCGAATTACCTTGATTGTCTTTTCTGACTTCTCAGTCAGCACTGAACTCTCTTCCCTGTGACTCACCTTCTGAATGACATCATTTTCTAAATCTTAAGTGAATAGTGTCTTGAATTGTTTTTGAAGCCAGAGCCTTTCCCCCCACCAGCCTGTTGAATGATGATTTAGTATTGGGAGGTAGTACTAGATCATACCTTTCTGTCCTGAAAGAGTTAACAGGGCCCCTATAGGTATCTCCCTGCCAGGAGTTCAGGCACTGGGCCACAGACTTTAGATAAGAGAAATGCCTTTGTGGTGGAGTGCACTTAACTAAGAGAGAGCACCTCTGTCCCGACACATTTGATGAATTCACTCCATTTGGGAAAACCCAAGCCAGGGCATAGACATTAAGATGAGCATAGAAAAGGCTCCGTTCACCTTCTTCATTCCAACCCTATGAACTCATTCTTGGGAGGCCTTGAGAAGGGAGGGTGAAAAGATTAGGAGGAGGAGGAGAGGTGGGGAATACAGAGTTTCTGACCTGAATTCCACAACAGAGGAATGTGTGAACAGTGAGCACAGGTACAGGCTAGTGCTCTCACATACCTGGGGAGGGCAATTTTTACCCGACTCCCATTACTCCACAGACAGTTGACATAATTAATTACTCCACAGACAGTTGACATAAAGCATTAATACTATTTTCTGCTTTCCCCCCAGAGTTTGGGGAATGAGAGAGGGGTGCTGTGAAAAAGGAGGAGAGAGAAATAACATTTTTTAAAGATTTTATTCATTTATTTGAGAGAGAGAGAGAGAGCATGATTTGGGGTGAGGGGCAGAAGGAGAAGAAGAAGTAGGCTTTCCCACTGAGCAAAGAGTCCAGTGGGAGACTTGATCCCAGGTCCCTGGGATCATGACCGGAGCCAAAGGCACACACTTAACCAACTGAGCCCCACAGGCACCCAAGAAATAACATTTTAAAACAGTTATAAGTATCTCTAGAATGACAGTGTGAATGGTTTAAGACTAGTTAAAGCTGTTCAGGATCCACCATGTTTAAATGAGGAATACAAGGCACATGGCTAGTGCCTGTTCCAATTCATCATAAAACCTCAAGATAGTTAACAAACTGGGAGAGAAAATGAGGTCAACTCCTCATCTTATGAAATCCTTTGGAAAATCTAGAGCAATGTACTTTGAACTGTCCCACTGAGGGACTCTTGGGTCAGGAGTTGGGTTTAGAAAATGCAAAGTGTCTGCTGGCTCAAGCATAGGACATTTGTTCACATTGCCATGCAAACTGTAATGATAAATGCAAAATATAATTCAGGGCACATAAATAAGGTAAAGGAAATGCACAAAGTCCTTAGTCAGACCAATGGGATAAACTGAAGTCAAGTCATTTCTATTTTACTGCATGGAATGCTTTCTAGATACAGGGTTAAGGAAAATGTGAGATACCTGCAGTTATAGTATCTGCTGATTGTTGTTTTTTTTCCTTCCAGAATATTTTTCTTTGTGGATAAAAACTGTCAGGGGGCCTTCTGCTCTTCACATAGAGATTGATTCTTTTAGCTGAGGAGCCACATTTCATATTGCACACAGGATCTGCTGCAACAGAGAACAGTCTCCCTCAACCCCCAAATGGATGTTCTTCCCACTTTAAACCATGAGTCAGAATCTGAAGTTCCAGAGGTAGCATGTGGAAGGCCAGGCAGTAAAACATGGTCAGCCTTTGATGGAAGAGTTGTTTGTAAATTTTGCTAGTAAAGGGTACACTTGTCCTTAATCTTTTTTTTGTAATGCATTAAGAGACAAAGACAAGCAATGGTAAATTGGATGATGTTGAAGCAGGATGGTGATATTAATATAAAAACAAGCTTCAGGGCGCCGGGCTGGTGCAGTCAGTTAAATATCTGACTCGTGGTTTCAGCTCAGGTTATGATCTTGGGGTTGTGAGATCGAGCCCTGCACTGAGCTCCATGCTCAGCATGGATTCTGCTTGAGATTCTCTCTCCCTCTCCCTTTGCCCCTCCCACTCACACACTCTCTCACTCTCTCTCTAATAAATAAATATTTTTAAAAAACAAGCTTCACTAGGGGCGCCTGGGTGGCTCAGTTGGTTAAGTGACTGCCTTCGGCTCAGGTCATGATCCCGGAGACCTGGGATTGAGTCCCACATTGGGCTCCCTGCTCGGCGGGAAGCCTGCTTCTCCCTCTCTCACTACCTCTGCTTGTGTTCCCTCTCTGGCTGTGTTTCTCTCTGTCAAATAAATAAAATCTTAAAAAAAAAAACAAGCTTCACTCAATAATCTACACAAATATACCTTTCTAAAGAAAGTGGTGTTTAGCAACATCGAACCACAGAACCTATATTCATATATGGATCATTTTTTACTGTCAATTTTTTGAGGAATAATACATAATCAATAAAGTATAAAAAACTTAATGTTCCATTCAATATATAAACCAACCACCTAGATGAAAGTATAGAAGATTTCTAGAATTGCATGAGGCTCATTTCTATTTAACTTCTATCACCATAAATGAGTTTAACTGTTCTTGAACTTCATAAAAATAGAATCATACAGTGTGTACTCGTTTATGTCTCACTTTTGGTCTCATCAGGTTTGTGAGATGATATTATTGTATACTTACAATAATTTACTACTAATTTTAATGCACATCAATCGGTGAATAATTCAGTGATTTTACAAGTAGATCATGAACACCTTTTATATTGCAAGCATTATGCTAGGTGCTAGAAATCCATAGCCTAGATATATGTGGCCCCTGCCTTCAGGGAACTCACAGTTTTAGTAGGTGAGATGGACAGGTTAAAAACGGTAATATAGCCACACCAGCTTTCTTGTGATTAGTATTTGCAAGGGAGACCTTTCCCATACTTTTACTTTCAACTGACCTATATCTTCATAGTTATGTGGCAACAGTTTTATTGAGGTATAATTCACGTAAGAACATTCTACTCACTTATTTGAAGTGTGCAATTCAGTGGTATTTAGTATATTCACAAATACATGCAACAACCACCATAGTCAAGTATGAAACACTTTCACCACCTCAAAAAGTAATTCGGTACCCATTAGGAAGCACCTCTCTATAACATCATCTGCCCAAATTCTAAGGAACTATTAATTTACATTCTGTCTCTTAAAATTTGCCTATCCTGGACATTTCATATAAATGGAATCATACAGAATGTGGTGGTTTTAACTAGATTCTTTCACTTAGCATAAATATTTTCAAGATTTATTAATTTGTAGCGTGAATTAGTACTCCATTCCTTTTTATGGTTGAATAATAGAATATCCTGTGGATATACCACATTTTGGTGATCCATTCATCAGTTTAAAGACATTTGAATTTTTCCACTTTTTGACTGTTATGAACGATGTCACTATGGACATTCACATATAAGTTCTTGTGGGGACATATGTTTGCCTATGTCTTGAGTATCTACGTAGGAGTAGAATCGGTGGGTCAAATGATAACTGTATGTAAACGTTTTAAGGAATTATTAAGACTGTTTTCCAAAGTGGCCACACCATTTTCCATTCCCGCCAGCAGTGTATGAAGGTTTCAATTCTCACATCCTTGTCAGCACTTGTTATTATTTGACTTTTTGATTACAGCCACTCCAGTGAATATGAGATAATATTTCATTATAGTTTTGATTTACATTTGGGCATCTTTTCATGTGCTTATTGGCTATTTATATATTTCCTCTGGAGAAATGTTTATTCAGATTATTTGTCCATTTATAATTTAGTTATTTGTTTTCTTATTATTGAGTTGTAAGAGTTCTTTACATATTCTAAATACAGGGACCTTATTAGATATATAATTTGCAAATATTTTCTCCCAGTACCTGGGTTGTCTTTTCAATTTCTTGATAATGTCCTTTGAGGCACTAAAGTTTTTCATCTTGACAAAGTCCACTCTATTTTTTCCCTTTGTTGCTCATTCTTTTGGAGTCATATATAAAGATCCATTGCCAAATCTGAAGATTTATCTGTTTTCTTCTAAGAGTTTTGTAGTGTTAGCTCTTACAGTTAAGACTTTGATCCATTTTCAGGTAAATTTTGTATCCGATATGAGGTAAGGATCAAATTTCGTTGTTTTGCATGTGGATACCCAGTTGTCATAGCATCATTTGTTGAAAAGGTGTCCTTCTGCATTGAGCGATCCTGACACTCTGTCAAAAATAAATTGACTCAGGGGCACCTGGGTGGCTCAGTTGGTTGAGCGACTGCCTTTGGCTCAGGTCATGATCCGGGATCGAGTCCCTTATTGGGCTTCCTGCTCCGCGGGAAGCCTGCTTCTCTCTCTCTCATTCCCCCTGCTTGTGTTCCCTCTCTGGCTGTGTTTCTCTCTGTCAAATAAATAAAATCTTTAAAAAAAATAAATAAATTGACTCAGATGAATAGGTTTGTTTCTGTAGTTTCAATTCTATTCCATTGATCTATATGTCTATCCTTGTATCAATACTACACTGTCTTGATTACTGTTGTTTTGTGGTAAGGATTGAAATCAGGAAGTATGAAACGTTCAACTTTGATCTTATTTTTCTTTTCTTTTTTTATTATATATTTTATTTTTTCAATGTTCCAAGATTCATTGTTTGTGTACCACACCCAGTGCTCCATGCAATACGTGCCCTCCTTAATACCCACCACCAAGCTCACCCATCCCTTACCCCCTCCCTTCCAAAACCCTCAGTTTGTTTCTCAGAGTCCACAGTCTCTCATGCTTCATCTCCCCCTCCAATTCACTTTTCCTTTCCTTCTCCTAATGTCCTCCGTGTTAATCCTTATGCTTCATAAGTAAATGAAATCATATGATAATTGACTTTCTCTGCTTGGCTTATTTCACTCAGCATGATCTCCTCCAGTCCCGTCTATGTTGTTGATCTTATTTTTCAAAAATGTTCTGGCTATTCTGTGATCTTTGCAATTTCATATGGATTTTAGAATCAGCTTGCTATTTTCTATAAGAAGCCAGTTGGGATTCTGGTGGGAACTGAATTGACTCTGTATATCAATTTAGGGAGTATTATTATCTTAAAATATTGTCTTCTGATCATTGAACATAGATATTTTCCCACATATTTAGATTAAAAACTTTTTTCAAGTGTTTTATTGATTTCAGAGTATAAATTTTATGCTTTTTATAAAATTACTTTCGGGGCACCTGGGTGGCTCAGTTGGTTAAGCGATTGCCTTCAGCTCAGGTCATGATCCTGGAGTCCAGGAATCAAGCCCTGCATTGGGCTCCCTCCTCGGCGGGAAGCCTGCTTCTACCTCTCTCACTCCCTTTGCTTGTGTTCCCTCTCTGGCTGTGTTTCTCTCTGTCAAATAAATAAATAAAATCTTTAAAAATAAAATAAAATAAAATTACTTCCTATGTATTTTATTCATTTTTGTACTATTAGAAATGGAATTGCTTTCTTAATTTCACTTTCCACTTACCATTGCCAGTATATAGAAATATATTTGGTTTTTGTGTATTGGTGTTGTATCCTGCAACTTTGCTGGACTCTTTATTAGTTCTAGTAGTTTCTCTTTTACTAGTTTTTTGGTTTTTTTAGGGCTCAGTTTTTTATTAACATATAATGTATTATGTGATTCAGGGTTACAAGTCTGTGAATCAGTAGTCTTAAAGTCTTTCCACACCCAGTGTGGAGTCCAACATGAGGCTTGAACTCATGATCCCAAAATCAAGACCTGACCTGAGATCAAGAGTCAGACACAACCAGCTGAGCCACCCAGGCACCTCTCTTTTTTTTACTAGTTCTAATGGATTACTTGGGACTTTCTACATAAAAGATTATGTCATTTGTGAATAGAGATAATTTTGCTTCTTCTTTTCTAATGTTTATGACTTTGATTTCTTTTTCTTACCTAATTGCTCTGATTGCATTTTTCAGTACAGTGTTATATAAAAGTGGTGAGAACAGACATCCTTTTCTTGCTCCTGATCTTAGGAGGAAAACCTTCAGTCTTTTCCCATTAAGTTTCATGTTAACTATTGATTTTTTCCTCGCTATCCTTCATTAGATTTAGGAAATTTTCTTTTATTCCCAGTTTATTGAGTGTTTTTATCATAAAAGAGTGTTGCATTTTATCAAATTCTTCTTCTGGGTCTATTGAGATGATTGCGTGATACAGTATATTACATTAATTTGTTTTCAGTTTTGTTTGCTCTTCCTTTTCTCATTCCTTAAAATGTAAATTGAGATTATAGATTTGAGATCTTTCTTCTGTCTTAATATAAACATTTATAACTATAAATTTCTCTTTAAGCACTGAGCTCCATCCCATAAGTTTTAGTAAGTTTTGTCTTTATTTTCATTTGTCTCAAAGTATTTTATGATCTCCCTTCTTATGTCTTCTTTGATCCATTGGTGATTTAGAAGTGTGTGGCTCAGTTTCCACATATTTGTGATTTTCCCAATTATTTTCCAGCTATTGTTTTCTAATTTCATTACATTGCAGTTGGAGAACATACACTGTATTATTTCGATTGTTTAAAATTTACTGAGGTTTGTTTTATGGACTAGCATATGGTATGTCCTGGAAAAATGTTCCATGTGCACTAAAGAAGAATGTACATTTTGCTGTTGTTCTAAGGAGTATTCTGTAGATGTCTGTTAGGTCTATTTGGCTTACAGTGTTGTTCAAGTTCTCTGTTTTCTTACTGATCTTCTGCCTACTTATATCCATTATTTTTATTATTTTTAAATATTTATTTATTGGAGAGAAAGAGAGGAATTGCAAGTGTGGAGAGCAGAAAGGAAGGGAGAGAGAATCCCAAACAGGCTCCACACTGAGTGCGGAACCCAACACAGGGCTCAATCTCAGGACCCTGAGATCATGGCCTGAGCCAAAACCAAGAGTTGGATGCTTAAACTGACTGTGCCCCCCAGGCACCCCTTGTATCCATTACTGGAAGTGAGGAATTGAAGTCTACAGTTATTACTGTTAAATTGTTTAATTCTCCATTTCTGTCAGGTTTTGCTTCATGTCTTTTGGTACTCTGTTAAAAGCATATATGTTTATAATTGTTATAGCTTCCTGAAGGATTGACCCTTTTATCCTTATACAATCCTCCCTCTTTACCTCTCATAACACTGTTTTAGAGTCAATTCTATCTGATTTTCTCTTTATTTAAAATATGGCTCTTTATACTAAAATTATGACTCTGTAGTTAAGTTGGATGGGCCTTGCTTTTTATCCATTCTGATAATCTTTACCTTTAAATTGCAGTGTCTAGTACATTTACTTTGAATGTAATAATTGTTACAGTCTGGTTTAAGTTTGCTTACTTGCTATTTGTTTTCTGTTCGCTACCCCACCCCCATTCTTTGTTCCTTTGTTTTTCTATTCCTGTCTTCTTTTGAATTAATCAAGGATGTTTTTAAATTTTGTTTTGATTTCATTTTATCTCCTCACAATAGTCGCTTCTTAGTTATGACTCTTGGTTATTATGATTTTTGTTTTTATTTTTTAAAAGATTTTGTTTATTTATTTGACAGAGAGAGACAGGGAGAGAGGGAACACAAGCAGGGGGAGTCTGAGAGGGAGAGGCAGGCTGCCTGGTGAGCAGGGAGCCTGACATGGGGCTCAATTCCAAGAACCCATGATCATTACTTGAGCTGAAGGTGAACACTTAATGACTGAGCCACCCAGGTGCCCCTGGTTGTTATGGTTTTCAAGGGGGAAGTTGTCTGCAGTGCTTGCTTTAGGAATTATAGTCCATCACAATATACATTTTCATGAGTAGAGAGATGTGGAATAATCTGGCATGTTTGGAAACTAAGATGTTCTTTGTAGCTGGATCTCAGAGATTAACATAGAGGTTATCATAACCATTAATTAGACTGGACTGATGATATTATTTCCATTTATCCAGTACTTATTATGTGCCAGGAACTGTGCTACCTACTTTATACACATTAAATCAAATCATTTAATCCTGACAACCACTTAATGGAGTATATATGAGAAAACGGAAGCTGGTAACCTTCCAACATTCACATCGCAAGTAGGAGTGGGTTCCAGGGTTAAAACCCTGGTGGACTAGTGGGGATAAAAGAGTAGTTATATATGATTGTTGGGGTGCATTTGAAGATTTCTGAGCAGAGGCAAGATGTGAGCAGAATGTATTTTTTAAAAGATTTTACTTATTTATTTGAGAGAGAAAGAGAGAGAGCACCAGCATGGGTGAGCCCAATGTGGGGTTCAATCTCACAACCCTGAGATCATGACCGGAGCTGAAATCAAGAGTCAGAGGCTTAATGAATTGAGCCACCCAGGCATCTCCCAAATTGTATTTTAACAAAGTCACTCTGGCTGCTGATGGGAAATGGATTGGAGGATACCACACCTAGGGCTGAGAAACCAGTGAAAACACCACTGTTATAACCTTGGTGGAAAATTATGAGGGCCTAAAATTAGACAAGGAGAATGGAGTTGGAAAGGAAAATTCACATTCAAAAGAAAAGGAGAAATGTATGCACTAGAATCAACATGACCTGGTACTGCATTTGTCATAAGGGGAGAGAGAAAAAAGTAAAATTGAGAATGAGAAGTCCTTACTTTGTGCCTAGTACTGTGCTAAACTGAGGAAGAATGAGTAATAATTTCAATTATTGCATTATGATCAATTGCATCTGCTGACATATATGTTAGACTATGTACCAGTGCTGTTGAAATTAATAACATTACTGTTGCTGTTGTTAATGATACTCTTGTTACCAATAACTTTTTAAATGAGTATGATAATGATTAGCATTTCCTAAGTGCTACCAGTATGCCCGGTACTCTTCTGATGGTTTTCTTTACATCCATTACCTTATTCATCCCCGTAACAGCCTAAGAGTTAGGTACGTTATTCTCATTTTGCAGTCGTGGAAGCTGGGGTACAAGGAGGTTAAGTAACTACATAAAGTCACACAGGCTAGTAAATAGCACAACTGAATCTAGCCTGAAGATGTAGCTATCTTTTATTTGGTCTGTACAAGTTTTTAAATTAGTTTGTTTTTAACATGTAAACGGAAAGACGATTCACATTTTTTAGAGGTACAGATTGTTCAGCTTCTCTTTAACAATATGCTGGAATCTAGCTACACTTGGCTTGCTTCCCCACACAGCGATGTTCAGCCAGGCTTAATGAGCTTCCCCTTTAGAAAAGGCATAAGCTCTCGTAGACCTCAATGCCCACCCAGCCTGCTTAACTCATTTATATTATTGACTGTTCCTCTGGGAAAATGAGTCATCAACTTTAAAGTGTAAGACCTCACCTACAGCTCTCAGGGAATTTTGGAGGTAGAAAAACAGGGATAAAACAAAAATTAAAAATACACTTTAAAATTTAAAAGTACACTCACCAGTTGAAGGTACAACATTTTAAAGGGATAGGGATGAAGTGGGCATTTTAATAGCAGATGGCGTACAATGAAGAGTGGATGAATATAGAATCATAGATGGGGTTGATCTATTTTATGGAAGGTAATACTCTAATTATAATAGTGCTCACCGTGTCCCAGATATTGTAAATAAGTGCTTTATATGCATATATCTCTTTGAATCCTTTCAACAGTCCTATAAAGTAGATGATTATTATCCTCTTTATATAGAGGAGTAAACTGGGGCCCATACCAGTTTTGTGATTTGTTTAAGGACACACAGATACTTCGTGACTCAAGAACCCTGAACTCCTGACTTGGGTTCAGTGTCCTTCACATAGTTTCAGAAAGAGTTGAGAATCTAAAAAGTTTCCCCATTTTCTAAGTACAATTGTAAACTGAAGAGGGAACAGTGTTGCAGAGAATTTGCAAGGAGGATTTGCCTCAGGTGTTCAGACTGTCTCTAAATTTCTTTCCAGGAACTGTTGAATAAAAGATGAGACAGATCTGCAGAGGTTAAAGAGATCCCAAGAGTTAATCAATACCACAGATTGTTCTGGATTGAAATTGATGTTATTGCCTTGTGGAAATGTTTCTAGGTCCAATGTGTATCCAATCCTCTGTCCATTATAAAGCGCAGTAAATAACCTGTGGGCCAGTGGAGACCTCACTCTTCACTCTGGCCAGTGCATGATCAATGTCTCCAACTCTGAAGAAATCCAGTTTCCAGAAAGTGATTCAAAAAGTTCAACTTTTTGTCTTAAATGGCAATTCAGCCGTTTATGCACCAGTTTGCTGAGAGAATCTCATGAAGCTGTAGCGAACAATTTATATAGAAAGAGTATCAACAATGGTCTTGATTCACACAAGTAAAAAACAGCCTTCTTACATTTAATCTATGTTAATTAAATATATTAAGGTATCCATTAGCTTGTGTTCTGGAAACAGACTGGTGGCATTACCTGGTTAACTGAATGTAAAGCAGAAACTTGTCTACTGAAAAATCTCAATAATGTATAAACCCAGGAGATTCCAAGTGGAATCTTTAGTGTGTTGGGTCAGTTAGCAGATTCTTGAGATCATTATCAAATATTGGAGGCAAAGGGATTTGTAGGACAGGCCACCAGGATAAGCCTTTTGAAGGTCTCTGAAGAACTCTTTCATTGGCAATAACGAAGAGATAGGTCAAAGGGGAAGTATGCAGAGTAAATAGAAGACTCTGGTATCTCTTGGTATCTCTAACTTCTGGTGGGATTTCTTTCTTTGTATACCCTCCAGCCTTGAGAGCTTTTTAAAAATACTAATTTTAGGGGCGCCTGGGTGGCTCAGTTGGTTAAGCGACTGCCTTCGGCTCAGGTCATGATCCCAGAGTCCTGGGATCGAGCCCCGCATTGGGCTCCCTGCTTGGTGGAAAGCCTGCTTCTCCTTCTCTCAGTCCCCCTGCTGTGTTCCCTCTGTAGCTGTGTTTCTCTCTGTCAAATAAATAAATAAAATCTTTTTAAAAATATGAATTTATTTTAAATGTGATATGGAGACAACTCTAGTATTTTTTTGCTTATAAGTGCTATATAATACTACTAGTGTGTCTCCATTGGCTATGAAGTATACTTTAGGAACATACTAATAAGAACATACTAAAATTTATTATTTTTAATAAACCAAACTCAGGGTTATCCCTTGCATTAGTCAGTATCTCAATGGAAAACATAATCAAAAGTATGTGTATTCACCCTGGGTACAAAATGTAATAGAAAAAGCTAGAAAATCTACATGGAGAGGCAAGCAGAATATCCAGCACAGCCCTTAACAATATATTAGGCCAATTGCCGTAACAACAACAACAACCACAAAAATTGCAGGGGCTTAACACAGTAAAGGTCCATTGTGAGTCCATAGAGGAAACAGGTGCCTCTGTTTCAGGCAGTCATTCAGGGACCCAAGCACCTTTCATCAAGTTTATCCCATGGCCTAAGGCAGAGGTCAGCAATCTTTTCTGGAAGGGACTACACAGTAAATACTTTAGGTTTGTAGGCCATTGAGTCTCTGTCATAACTACCCAGCTCTGCTGTTGTAATATGAAGGAAGCCATAGATAAGACTCAAATGAACAGCTGTGGCTGTGTTCCAAGAAAATGTGATTTACAATAATAGGCAACAGTTAGACATGACCCATGGACCATACTTTGCCAACCTTTGCCATGATAGTCTTCCTTGGAACCCTCTGTATCTGAGGGCAAATAAGAGAGTAAGTGAAGGATTGCATGAGATGTTTTTGATTCATACTCAGAAGTGGCACATAAGAATTCTACCCACATTCCATAAGGCTAGAACTCAGTCGTGTGGCTGCACCTAACTTCAAGTGAGGCTGGGGAATGTAATCTAACTATGTGTCTAGAAAGAAAAGGGAACACTTTGGTAAACGTCTAGCCAATCTCTACCGCTTATGACTTCAAATGTTGCTCTAAACCAGTATTTCTCAAAGGATATTCCATACATGCACCACATACACTAGAGACTTTCTTAGGAAAAAAAATGAGTCTGAGACCATATGAGATTGGGAAATATATTTACTGGGGGCTCCCCCTGCATTGAGACTTACAATGCATATTAATGTATCAAAGGCACTGAAAAGCCCTGTATAGTATCACATTTTTAAAACTTAGGTAAGAGCTGTTTTATAGTGCAGTCACTGGTGATCACTTGCATTCTGAATGGGAGATAAAAAGAGTAGGGTTACAGGTAATGCTGGGGGAATTATTGGCAATCCCAGATATACTCATGGGAATTCTCTATGCATTAAAACTTTAAAAATTAACTATAAAGCCAGTACATGTGTAGTTAAAAAATAAAAGTACCATTATTTGTAATCCTTCCCCACAATCTATGCCAATAACCTGCTTGCTTCAATTTCTATGTACTGTGCTTATATGCCTATAGCTGGGTTCTGCTTCATGCCTCGGTATGCTGTCCTTCATGCCAACTTTACCATCAGCTGTCCTATTGGAATATAAATTATGTGATTCCAAAGAAGTTTGTTTTGTCCATCCCTGTGCTATCTTCAGTGCCTGCAAGAATGCCTGACACGTAGTAGACGTTCAGTAAATGTTGCATAAATAAAATCTCCTACTGCCCAGTAGACTAGATTTCCTCTTGGTACCCACAGCTAGATAAAGCCATGTATTTTTTTTTCTTTCTCTCTTTCCATACAGTAGTCAATTCTAGTTCCAGGAATCCTCCAGTTAGGACAGGCCATTTAGTGTATCAAAGAAAATTTCTGTATTTTTCAGAGCAGTGATTCACAAACCTGGATGATTAAAAAAAATCACCTGAGGAGGTTTTAGAAGAATGTAGATTTCCAGGTCTCTATAATCCACATTTCTAATGGTGGGATCAGGGACTCTGGAACTTTAAAAAAAAAAAAGCCTCAATTATTACACTTTCGGATACACAAGTATTTAATTAAAGATTATTGAGTACCAACAGGGGACAAAATAGACTAAATTCCTTATTTCATGGAGCTTGTATTCCAGTGGGTGTGGAGAGAGTTAGCAAGGAAAATATTTAACAAATAAATATATAACGTGAGAGTTGGTATTAAGTCCTGTGAAGAAAAGTAAGAGTCATGTGGTATAGAATCATGGGAATGCATATAGTATTTTAAGTGGGGTGGCCAGTGAAGGGTGCTGGTTGTTTTCTGCTGTGCACCACCATTCCACATCCACCAGCTCATTCTTCACTTTTCTTTGTTTTGTCCTGTGCTTATGATAGTCAGTCTCCAAAATGACACACAGTGAGTCTCAGCTGCTGCTCTTCACAACCTTATATGGTCATCTCTCACATTGACGCAGAATCTATGTGACCAACAGAATATGGCAGAGGTGACAGTGTGTGATTTTTTCCAAGCTAGATTATAAAAAACATTGCATCTTCCACTTTGACCTCTTGGATCCCTCACTCTGTGGGAATCCAGGAGCCAAGTTGCAAGGACAATCAAGAAGTCCTGCCAAGAGGCCAGCATGGGGAAGAACGGAGGTCTGCTGCCAACAACCGTCATCAGCAGATCAATTATGTGGGTGAGCCACTGTGAAAGTGGCTCCTCCTGCCTTCAGATGAGTGCAGCTCCAAGCCAACATCTTGCCTGCTGTCTAGCGTGAGACCCAGGGCATAAACCGCCAAGATAAGCTGCTCACAAATTCCTGACTCACAGAAACTCCAAGAGAAAAGAAATTTTTATTGTTTGAAAACAAATTCAAGTAACTCTGATGCTTAGTTGGGTTTAGAAACCCCAGGTTTTAAGCTTTCTGTTCAGTCATTTTTCTTCATAAGCCATGACGTCCAGTGAAAATTCACATGCACAACACATACAAATTTTTAACAGTGGCTAGTTCTGAGGAAAGTGACTAGAATGTGCCTGTGGGAAATGTAGGATATTTTACATATTTTTTATTTTTTACCATTTTTTAAGTAATCTCTACTCTAAATATTGGGCTTGAACTCAACCACCCCAAGATCAAGAGTCATGTGCTCTACCAACTCAGCCAATCAGGTGCCTCTATATACTTTTTGTATGTATATAAAAATATGCATGCTTTTTATATATGTATATACACACCCTAGGGTGCATGATTCCAACCCTACAAATACTAGGGTACTAAGTTAAGGATACTAGGAATCTCAGGCAACATGAACAATTCAGGGAGGGATGGAGGGATCCAGTTTCCATTATTAAGAAGGTTACAAAATGGTAATGGGGTCTCTTCTGGACTTTCATGGCACCCTAGGCATAACTCTAGCTCTGAACACATGCTGATTACATTCTGAAACCTGACTAAGCTAAGCTATCTCGAAGGTCCAAATAGAGTACCCAGTACATAATAGTTGCTAATGAAAGCTTGCTGAAGTGAACTGCATAAAAGAACCATTGAATTATGAGGACCAGAATACCAAGTTAGGGCCAGACCAGCAATGGTGGTGGTGTTTCAGTGAGAGTTAAATTAGAGTTGAATTATACCTCTTTAAATGCTCCCCCTCTCGACTATTATTTGGATTTATCCAAGGAGTTGGAGCATAGTTGAGGCTGCAGGTGGGAAGCAAATGGCCTCCAAAGTGAGGACTAAGAAGGCTAGACCAAGTTGGGGCCTGACTGGATAAGAAAAAGTAGGGCTAGAGCAGGTAAGGGAATCTATTCTATACCAGCATATGAAGAAGGGTATTAAAAGCAAGTTGTTGGGGCACCTGGGTAGCTCAGTCATTAAGCTTCTGCCTTCAGCTCAGGTCATGATCCCAGAATTCCAGGATTGAGCCCCGCATCAGGCTCCCTGCTCTGAGGGAAGCCTATTTCTCCCTCTCTCACTCCCCCGGCTTGTGTTCTGTCTCTAGCTGTCTTTCTCTCTGTCAAATAAATAAATAAAATCTTTTAAAAATAAAAAAAAGCAAGTTGTTGAGGGCGCCAGGGTGGCTCAGTCCATTGAGCATCAGACTCTTCATTTCAGCTTGCGTCATGATCTTGGGGTCATGAAATCAAGCCCTCTGTCAGGCTACATGCTTAGTGCAGCATCTGCTTGAGATTATCTCTCCCTCTCCCCACCCAATCTCTCAAATAAATAAAATACTTGAAAATAATAAAAATTAAAAGCCAGGTGTCAGTACCATTTTCTAAGAATCCCAGATAATCATGTGGAGTTTCTCAACTCTCACTGATTGTGGTTATAAAATGTCTCTTCCCCAGGTAGCTCAGGGAAAAAAAAAAAAACTTTGAGGATAATACTATTTTCTTTCATCTTCCAGTCAGGTGAGTCCATATTCTCCAGATCAGCAATTTGTAGTCCTTGAAATGTTAAGGAGAAGTTCACGAGGCATGTCAGATTAGTGGTGCCTACCAAAGAGGTAGCTTGTAATACCCACCCACACAGATGAACAGCTTTCATTAAATACCAAATTCGGAGGGGGAAAAAAACCTTAATTCCTGAGACAAGCACCATCAAAATGATTGAAAAAGCTACAGTCCAAATCACTCAATTCTTAATCCCTAGAGATGCTCTTCCCCTACATCCTAGCTGAGTAAATAAGGCACTTCCCTGGAGATGGCAATTAGATTAGAAAGCCTGGAGCCTTCCCCTTGATTACTTAAAATGATCCAAAGTCCTTGAGCTAACGTAGATGGATGGTAATGGTTTCCAGGGGACAGACAACTCAGAAAAGACAACTTCATTGCACTTCCTTTCCAGTTTACTTACTTAACGCTTTGGAAATACTTCTGTAAATTTTATTAAAGAGGCTGCAAGCCTTCTTAAAATGGATCAGAGAGCTCTCTCCTGATTTCAAATAACAGAATGAAATTCTGCCAAGTGCTGATAATAACAATCCTTCTGTGTCATGGATGGTCAACCCTTACTCCCACCCTTATAGTGAGTGTGAAGTTCTAATCAGTATAATGAATGAAGTAGTTATTAACGTCTCAAAAAAATAACTGAAATGGCTGCACTTTTGTGAATTATATTGGTAGATTCTAGCTCTTTTTCTTTGGTCAGACTGCTTGTCCAGGGACTTGGTGATTAAAAAGGCAGAAGGTTATTTAACAAATGGATAAATGAGGGGATTGTTTCTTTACTAAAGAATTCACTTGTCACTGGGAACATTCTTTCCGTGTTGAAAATAGGATTTGATTTATACCCCTTTGAAAATTACCTTTGAAGACCAAAATGTGAGGCACACCTGTATTTTAGGGCTAATCCTATTAGTGGTTTACAAATAGCAAGCAAATGTGTAGAACATCCGTTTGAGGTATGTATACCTTAGACAACTTTCGGCCCCTACAAATCACTTAGTCTGGCTGTCCCAGTTGTTTAGGTGTGATGGTAACACTTTCTTACCTCAGAGAGGTGTTTTGAGAATTAAGCAGTTAGTGAGCTGCTTTAAAGATGAACTACCATGTTTCTGTAATCTCTGCCTCTAGTCTGGCTCACTTGCTACAACAGCTAAACCCATCGTGTCGTAAATCTGCCATGTTGGATTTTCATAGAACCCTACTCTCTTGGAAACAAAATTTGCTCCAAATACTTTCCCACTTCTCCGCCTTTGGTCTATGTGGGGCTTGGGCTTAATTAGCACCCACAGGCTCTTATCTAAGCCTTCTCGGAGGGCTAATTAACTAGTGTATACTTTGTCAAATTCTAATGAGAACTGATAAGGAGTCTCCTTACCCAGTTTTATTTTCTCTGGGGGAGGATATATTATTTTAGGGAATGTTTGTTTTTTTCAAAGAGACAATATTTGTTAATTTAACTAATGTTTGATAAGGACCTTGAAGGCCTCTGGGGGGAATACAAAAGAATAGAAAAGAGAAGTTTTTAAAGGAGATGATGAATCTGTGGAGGTTAAGCTAGTTACAAAAAAAACTGTAAGCCACAAACACAAACATTATGCATATGTGTGAAGGGACTCTCCAGCAAATGAGCATTGAAGTGGGCTTAAGGTGACAGGCTTGACTGATATAGAGGCCTTGCTTTTGATAGTAATGAACAAGATGAAGTGCATGGGACGGACTTGGTGGGGGAGATATAATGGGCTTAATCAGGGAAGGAGAGCTTAATCAAAGAGGAAGGTGGGGAAGCAGGGAGAGGGAGGCTATAGGGGAAACAAGTACTGGACTGGGATTCAGGAGACCAGAGTTTAGCCCTGACACAAACTTCACCATTCTGTAGCTCTTTGACCTTTGGCTTGTCACTTCCCCTCCCAGAATTTTAGGTCAGTGCCTCCACAATACAGAGGTTGGAACTGTGTAAGGGACTCCCAACCAGGGCATTCAAGGATTTGAAAGCTTCCTGGAAAGAAGTGAATTTTAAATTTTAAATCCAGTCAGAGGCTGGAGTTTGCAATAGGCTCAATAGGTCTCACGGCTCTGGAGAGGCAAGATAAACGAACCTCCATTAAAACCCAAGAGCAGAATGAGGAAAAGCCAGTCATGGACCAAAAACAAAACTGAACAAAACAAACAAACAAAAACACGTGAGGAGAAAATTCTGTATCAAATCCATTCACCCATAGATTCGTTGGCAAGTAGTATCATGTAGTAGAAAGAACACAAGCTTTGGAGTTGAATACGTGTGGCCAAGGTTTGAACCCCAATTTATCCACTTAGTTAGGATTTCTGGCAAGTTCCTTATCCTCTCTAAGCCAGAGTTAATTCAACTCCTTCCTGAGAGTTTTTATCATCTTTAAATTGAGGGTCTCTGTGTCAGCTTACACAACAGCCCCCTCCCCCAACACTATTAGACTTCCTCAGCTCCCCCTCCCAGAAAACAAGTTTTGAGGCAACTCTTGCTATTGTCAGTTTGTTAGTATCTGGATCTGCCTGGTCCCATCTAGATGTAGAAAGTTGGACTGTACCCTTGTTCTCCAAATGCCTGTGGTTATATCTGATGTAATTCCTATCAACATAAAGGGTTTCCACAGAATCCTGAGGAAGCTGTTTCCCATAGCCAGGCAGCCCGAGCACCCTTCCCCTCATTCACAGGGGCTTACTGGGGGCCTCCGCTAGGGTAAAGACTTCAGCTCCGTTACTCAGATATATCAGGCAAAGATCTGTTTGGCGATTAGTTTTGATTAGATAGGAGCTCCACACAAAAGAGGACTTGTGCACTTATTGTCATTACAGAGATTAAGGGAGCCAGGTACTGCTGTGGGAAGCTGCCTTATTGAAAAGAGAGGCCCTTCTTTGATGTTGAGAGGCCCAGCCTTCCCCAGTGAGAAAAAAAAAAATGACCATTAGCTTCCTTGATTTTACAAAGCACTTGAAAAGCGCTTTAACCAACTCCCTAGCTCGGATAATGCTTGTCTGAGGGTGGGGGTCTTGAGTCTGTGTGGGGGAGGCAAAGTGGAGATTTGGGATTTTTTAACACATTTCCCATGATCTCAGCAGCTGCTCAACTGCTGGACATTTTTTTCTCCCGCTTTTGTTCTCGCTCTCTCTCTTTTTTTCCCATCTTTTACACTTAGTTGCAGGCTCTTCTTCCCTGCCTCCCATGCTGGCCTTTCCCCGCTCCCCCAGGTAGCACCTATGTCATAGTCTACATTGATCTAACTGGTTCCTCTCCATAAACTCGCTCTCTCTCTCTCTGTTTTGTTTTTTGTTTTTTGTTTTTGTTTTTTGTTTTTTTTTTTTTTGGACAGAAGCAACTCCAATCACTGTACACACCCCTTGCACTCCCCCAGCTCTTTTCTCTATATACTTTGTTACTTGGGTGATTAGAAGAAGAGGAATTATGGGGCGCCTTTGTGGCTCAGTCAGTTGGACATCTGCCTTCGGCTCAGGTCATGATCCCAGGGTCCTGGGATCGAGCCCCAAGTCAGGCTGTCTGCTCGGCAGACTAGTTTGCTTCTCCTCCCTCTGCCTGACTCTCTTCCTCTCCCTCTGCCTGGAAGAAAAGGAGTTATATACATCATCCAAAACGTATATCGGTTTGCCTTTGGGTGCTGTATTGTGCTCAATATCAGAACAGGATTGTGTCCAATCTTGAAACGGCCACCTAAATAAATTCAGAAGGCATGTTATGAGGAACACCTAAAAACATGAAAACCTGAAAAGTGACTCACTTCGCTTTCTCCCTTCTTTGTTCTCTACTTGGCGGCGCTGGACAGTGTCAGCCCTCAAAGGGATTCTGAGGGCAAGCTTAAGCAATATGGAGCTGCTCTCTCTCCCCCCTATCCTGTCCTTCTCCCTCTCATTTCATCATGCGTGGAACAGGCTTGGCCCTGAGTCTGGCACATAGCTAAACTAACCCCTACTGGATCCCCTCTCCCTGCTTTAATTTTCTTTAAAATTCTAGTCACCATCTGCCATACGGTATATTTTAGTTTCTTTATTGTCTGTGTCCTTTCCCCTCTCCCCACCGTATACACACACACAATGTAGTCTGCACAGAGATGAGTTCTGGAAGTTCACTGCTGTACCAGTGCTGTTAGCACTTAGGATTGTACGGGACTCTTGGTAATTGCTCAATACATACTTGTTGGATATGTTAAGTTGCTTTTGTCTGTCTGCCCTGCTCTGGGATATTTGATTAAGTGACTACTCTGTTGATGATTTCAATGAGCTCACTTCTTCCAAGGGAGGAACCACACCAGGTGTCTCCCTGTTGGTGACAATCAGACCTACCAAAAGATGAGGAATCACCCACATCAAACCCCACAATGACAGTGACAATTCAAAGCTATTGTGTTATCTAAAAGTGCATGGCCCTCAAGTGCAGGTTTTTGTTATTGAGATGTCAAGGTCAATTGATAAGATGAGGGGCGCCTGAGTAGCAGTAGCTCAGTCCGTTAAGCATCCAACTCTTGATTTCTGGCTCAGGTCATATCTCAGGGTCCTAAGATCCAGCCCTCTGTGGGGCTCCATGCTGGGTGGTGAGGCTGCTTAAGATTCTCTCTCTCCCTCTGTCCCCCCACCACCTCCGCTTGCATGAGTGTGTGCCCCCCAAATTGATAAGATGAGACAACATTTCCCTAGAAAAGAGATCTTTTCCCAGAGGATAGGTGATTCGGGACAGATTCAGGGGCTGGCTGAAACAACGGTCCAGAAATCTAAGAAGGCAATCAGCTAAGCAAAGTCAGGAGAAGCTCAGAGAAAGCTGAACTCTTACTTCAAATCTGAGTGATTTCAGCTGCTGCTGTGGAAGGAGGTAATGTTTTTCTTGTATAGAATCTCTAATCCTGCATCTGGCCTTCCTACTCTGTCTCGCTGTGTTTTGGCTCAAAGATGCTGCTCTGAATGGAAAACTTTCTCTTTGGGTGGACTGTCACTTGAAGAGTTCTATTTCGTGGGGCCAAATGCTGAAATTTTACAGGATATCAGAGTGTCTCAAGGTTGGAAGTTTGCGAGGGTATTTCATGCAATGGCTTTCATGAATATAAGTTAGGTACAATCTCTGGCAATTAATATGTTGGCTATTGCCAAGTGTCCTTAAGAGTGTGGGAAAATGGTCACTCTCATACCTTGCTGATGGGAATGGAAACTGACATAGCCTTTTTGTGGGGCAATTTGGCAACACATGTCAAACATTTAAATTCATGGGGTATCTGGGTGGCACAGTCAGTTAAACATCTGACTCTTGTTTCAGCCCAGGTCATGATCTCAGGGTCCTGAGATTGAGCCCTTCGTTGGGCTCCATGCTCAGTGGAGTCTGCTGGAGATTCTTACTCACTCTCCCTCTGCCCCTTCTGCTTGTGCCTTTGCAGCCCCCCTTTCTCTCTCTTTCAAATAAACAAATCTTTAAAAAATATTTAAATTCACATACTCCTTAACCCATCAATACCACTCAGACTTTTTTACAAATATACCATACATCATCAATTCCAAAATGCACATTTATTTTATTTTTCTAGTTTTTTTTAAAGATTTCATTTATTTGTCAGAGAGAGAGAGAGAGAGTATAAGCAGGGGAAGCAACAGGGAGAGGGAGAAGCAGGCTCCCGCTGAGCAGGGAGCTGGATGTGATGCTTGATCCTAGGACTCTGGGATCATGACCTGAGCCAAAGGCAGACACTTAACCAACTGAGCCACACAGGCGCCCTTCCAACATGCACATTCATCATAGAGATGTGGATTTTATGCACATTTTAATATCTCTAAAATTGGGGTGCATTTTTATTCAATATGATACTTTCCCATATTCACAAAAAGTTACTATATGGATTGTAATTACACTGTCACTTGTAATAGTAATATCAAGAAAGTCATAAATGCCCACAGATAGGAGACTGGTTAAGTAACTACATTCATCCCAAATAATACTCTGTGGAGCTACATAGAAGACTGAAATTGATCTATCTGTGATAATTTGAAAAAAGTGTCTGAGATAATCAAGTACAAAAACTAAGTATAATTAAATACATAATATTGTATTCAGAAAAATCTCCTGTGCAAAAAAACCCCTATTTTAATAAGATCTGATATATATATGTATATATGTATATGTATGTATAAACATACATATATATATGTTCTGAAAAATACAAATATTTTTCTGGTAGGATATGTAAACAACTGTTATCAAAAATTTCCTCTTGGGTGAGGATTGGCTAGTGGGAGACTCTTTTCATTTTGTACCTTTTTTTGTACAGTTTGAATTTTCTTACCATGTTCATATATTGCTTTATTTTCTTAAAGACTAAATGAGGTTTCTGGGAGATGGATTGTGGTCCTCTTTTTCCCTTTTTATACTTTTCTGTATTAAAAACATACAATAGATCTTATTTTACAAAGGAAACCTATGAGACAGTCTCTGTCTCAGTAGAGTTCATAGTGTGATAAACCAGAGAACAGATGCTTTACTAGGTCCAATAATAGAGATTTGAACAAAGTGCTGGGCTGGAGGAAGCATGGAGGGGAAACTGTGTGACTGTTATGGTATCTGGATTCAGCGTCTCCAGAGGCATCAGGGAAGTGTCATAAAAGAGGCAACATTTAAGCAGAGGCTTAGTAGAGCAGAGGACATGTGGTAAGAAGCATTCCAGAAAGAATAGCAGCACATATAAAGGCACAGTGGTATGGAAGGGCATTGCTAGTACTGCAAGTGTTGAGAGGTTTGGTATGGTCAGAGTGTGTCTGTGTGTAAGCTTATGCTGGGAAGTGGTGAGTAACAAAAACAGATGAATGAATAATTCATCGCATTAATGCAGTATCTAGGTGCTAGACACTGAACTAAGAGCTTGCAGCTTTTTACCTCCAGTCCTTAGAAGAGTATTCAGGAATCTGTGGCCTTGAGAACAGAAGGAGTGGTAAAAACAGCCCAGGGTTGCAACATGGGCCAAACTGGGTTCCAATTCAAGCAATTTAGTCTATCTGATTCTCTCTCTCTCTTTTTTTTTAATAGAGAGAGGAGCGTGTCTGCATGGGAGCTGGAGGGAGGGGCAGAAGGAGAGAGAGAATTTTTTTTTAAAGATTTCACTTATTTGACAGAGAGAAACACAGCCAGAGAAGGAGCACAAGCAGCAGGAGTGAGAGAGGGAGAAGCAGATTCCCGCTGCGGAGCAGGGAACCAGATGCGGGGCTCGATTCCGGGACTCCGGGATCATGACCTGAGCTGAAGGCAGAGGCTTAACCACTGAGCCACCCAGGAACCCCGGGAGAGAGAAAATCTTAAGCAGGCTCGATGCCCTGCAAGGAACCAGATCCCACCACCATGAGATCATGACCTGAGCCAAAGTTGGTTAAGCCTCTGACCCTTGGTTTCGCCTCAGGTCATGATCTCAGGTTGTGAGATCAAACCCCGTGTCTAACTTCATGCCCCTTTAAAAAAAGAAGAGTTGGATGCGTAACTGACTGAGCCACCCAGTGCCCCTGATTCTTCCTTAAAGAGTTGTGATGAGGTTTTATAGAAGTTGTATATAATGTGCTTGGTGTATAGTCAGAATATACATAAGTTAGTTTCTATTAATATTGTCATGCTTATCATTCTTTCCCTCCTTCATCTAGCTTACTGCTGCATATGTACAGTTGGAACTCAGTGAATCCCTGCTACAGAATGATTTGTGGGAGAGCTGAGTAAAGTAGAGCATGATATGACACAGCTCTCCCTTCCTGTTCCCCCCACATCCAGTCCTTGGTACCATAGAAGTCAGAACGTCTTGCCAAAGAAAACCTGGTATATATTCTTCCTGAATATGTAAGGAGGAAGAACTCTAGGAACTGGAACAAATTTGTCTTACCTCTCTGTGAAGCTGATTACTCCCAAGGCTTTTAGACTACATGGATGACAAAATAAAAAGTAAAAGTGAAAAACTACCAACACAAATCAAATCTAAGGTAAAGACTCTTAATGTCAATAAACAAGGCAGTGTAGTACCAACACCGGGACTAAAGCAGGCAGACCATCGAAGATGGCTGCCATGACGTTAATGGGAATTGGAGGGCGAATGTCCCCACTTGATCTTTTTTTAGTAGTGTGACCTTGCACATGGCATTTCCCCTCCAGAGAAATAATCCTCTGTTCTCATCTATAAAATATATGGGAGTTGAGTTAGGGTTCGATTAGTTAGGTAAGGTCAGCACACTGCAGCCAAATCCAGTCTGCCACCCATTTTTGTGCACACTGCAGCCAAATCCAGTCTGCCACCCATTTTTGTAAATAAAGTATTATTGGAACACAGCTATATGTATCTGTGTAAGTACAGTCTATGATTGGTTTTGCACTACAACAGAGTTGAGTAGTTTTGACAGAGACTATAGGGCATACAAAACTGAAACAAAACTGAAAGCATTTGCTCTTTGGCCCCTTGCAGAAAAAGTTTGCTTACTGTTGATTAATGTGTAGGGTCTTTTCCAACTTTGACATTCTGTGATTATCGGTACTGCTAAAGGCTGGATGCATGAGACCATCTGTAATCATTAGGTTCACCGTGGAAGTCTGTATGAAATTCAGAAATGTTTCAGAGGTTCCATCTATATATTTATTATTAATGCAGCAAAACTTTTTAAGCCATTTGCTGCTTCCTCTGGACTGCGCTTGTTCTGGGGTACAGTGGGGAATAAAACCAGACATGATCCTGGCACTTGTGGAGCTTATAGTCCACTGAAGGAGATAGTTTTTAATAGAACCTCATCATACCTTTCACTTTGGAAGGCAAAGCCATCTAATTATTTCATAGTAGGTTGATGGCTACCCAGGTTTACCTATGGGTTTATGAACATCTTTATTCATTCATGTATTAGTTTGCACATTCATTCATTCAGCATATATTTATGAAGTTCTTACTATGTGCACAGTGCTGGACTAGGCTAGATGCTGAAATATACTAATGATGGACAGACATAGTCGCAGAGTTTACATTATTTTGGGGGAGATCTATATTCATCCCCAAATCACAAATAAATAAGTAATTATTAACTGTACTAACTTCTGAAGAAAAGGAACATGATCATACAGCAGCATATAACAAAGCAACATGCTCTAGACTGGAGAAATGAGAAAATGATTTCAGAGGAAACATTCTGGCTAAAATTTGAAGGATGAGTAAGATCAATACTCTAGATAGTACTAGTGAGAACTGTTCCCTTTCTTGATTGATAGAAATGGAATCTAGAGGCATCTAAAGCAGCTTGAATGAAACCCATTCTTATTTTTTTTTTAAATCAATTATGTGGATCCTGACCAGCATTTGTTTCCCAATACAATAGAATGGAATGAACAAGATGGGAGTTGAATAGAACAGAATGAAAATTTCCAGTTGTATTACTGGAAATAATTGCTTTGTGAAACTATATAAAATGCATTTCTTACTGTGAATCTCAGTCCAGAAAGTGAGAATAACTGATCCAAATGAACTGCCTTGGCCGTTTACAGCTGACACTTCATAAACATGGAGTTGAACTGCATGGATCCACTTATATGCGAATTTTTTTAGATCATTTATTTATTTATTTATTTGACAGAGAGAGAGAGAGAGAGAGAGAGAGAGAGAGAGAGAGAAAGACAGAGAGAGAGAGAGAGAGAGAGAGAGATCACACGTAGGCAGAGAGGCAGGCAGAGAGAGGAGGAAGCAGGCTCCCAGTACTCTGAGATCATGACCTGAGCTGAAGGCAGAGGCTTTAACCCACTGAGCCACTCAGGTGCCCTATAGGCGAATTTTTTACAGTACCATACTGTAAGTGTATTTTCTCTTCCTTATGATTTCATAATAATATTTTCCTCTCTTTACTTAATTATAAGAATACAGTATACAATACATATGATGTACAAAGTATCTGTTGACTCTTCACGTTATCGGTAAGGCTTCCTGTTAACAGTGAGCTGTGAATAGTTAAGTTTTGAGGGAGTCAAAGGTATATGCAGATTTCCGATGTTGACACCCCCTAACTCCCCACATTGTTCACAGTGGTCAACTGTATAATTACAGTTTATCAGATAACACCTCTGTTCTCCAGTTTCCTATCTTTAAAGACAGTGAGATATGCTCTTTGGGTCTTTCTAAGTTTCCTTTCTTTTTTTTTTTTTTTTTTTAAGATTTTATTTATTTGACAGAGAGAAACACAGCCAGAGAGGGAACACAAGCAGGGGGAGTGAGAGAGGGAGAAGCAGGCTTCCCCCCAAGCAGGGTACCCGATGTGGGGCTCGATCCCAGGTCTCCGGGATCATGACCTGAGCCGAAGGCAGTTGCTTAACCAACTGAGCCACCCAGGCGCCACCCTAAGTTTCCTTTCATGTTCTTTTCAGACAAAGCATGAATGAGTGGAAGATCATCAGCCACCATTTCCTGAGCACCTCCTCTCACATGTGCCTGCCTGGTGCTGGGCTAGGCTGGATGCTGAAATATATTAATGATGGGCAGATGTACTCGTGGACTTTATATTCTATTGGGGTAGATATATATTAATCTCCAAACCACAAATAAATAAATATTAACCACAAATAGGTAATTATTAACTGTAATAACTTCTGAAGAAAAGGAACGTGATCATACAACAGCATATAACAGCAATCTTATGAAAGGTACGATTCATCAATCCCTTTTAAGGTGATATATTTGAGGCTCAGAGGGGTTAAGGGACTAGCTCAAAGTCATACATCCAGTAGGGGTTTGTGGTTTTTTGCATTAATAATTAGTAAGAATACAAACACAAATAACTTCAATTGGTAGTCTGAACATTCAACAGACAACTTAAAAATTCATCAAATTTGAAACGATGTTTAAGAACCTGCTAGGTTTCTATCACCTGTTTGATAATACAGGTTCTATAGATCTTTTCAATTGAGTTCGTCTTCTCTTTTCTTCTTTCTCCAAAAAACATTTCCTAATTCCCCGATCTCCTTAGCTGGAATTTGGACCCACTTAATTCCAATGTGACAAAACTCGGTTCTCTGCAAGTAAAAAGAAAACATCAGAAAGTATGACAGTGATGGGCACACCATCCATCCCCTCCCATGCAAATCTCCAAAACAGAATCTCTAAAGAAGGGAAATTTGGGAAACAGATTCCTGTAAGATCATAATAGGCAACAACAGAGTGATCACATCTCCAGGCTGGGAAAAACAAACAAAAGATGCATGGCAAATGGAAACCACAGTAGCAAGGCCTCTAGAAGGAGAAGCTGATCTTATAAGAAACTCAGAGGGGTTTCTTTTAAATTTCTCAAACAAAATAGAGTTGCAGGTGGCTACCCATATTTTTACTTGGATAATTTCATATCATTCTTCTTTAACATACAATAAGAAATAGGCAGAGAGAAATCCTTCAATGACTAAATAGAGGGAAATTAATAGCCTTTTGGGTCAGCAAATTATAATTCTGAAGGCAGATTTCCCTTCACCAGATAATGAGCTACATTTAAAGAGAAGATTGGAATAATGTGAAGATAATTTCATAAGTGCCCCTTTTAGGACCCTCTGGTTTAAAGTGGCAATCTGCAGCAGGATATGATGAAAAATTACCTTGGACTGAGAGTCCTAAAAAACGTGGTATGGATACTGTCTGTAATCCCAAATTTGGGTAACCATGGGCAAGTAGCTTCACCTCTGTAAGCCTCTGTTTCCTTGTCCTGTAAAGTAGGAATGACAACAAGACACCTGACCTAACACTGTTGGGTGAGGATGTTGTGAGGATCAGATGATGATAGCCCTTAGGAAAATGTATTTTATAAACTGAATACTTCTACAACAATATACAGTGTCAAGATGATACAAGTTTTGTGTAAGTATTTAGAATGGGAGGGGGTGGTGCCTGGGTGGCTCAGTTGGTAAGATGTGTGCCTTCAGCTCAGGTAGTGATCCCAGGGTCCTGGGATCAAGTCCTGCATCAGGCTCCCTGCTCAGCAGAGAGTCTGCTTCTCCCTCTCTCTCTGACCCTCCTCCCAACTTGTGTTCTCTCTCTCTCTCTCTGTCTCAAATTAAAAAAAAAAACTTACAATGAGGGACGCCTAAGTGGCTCAGTTGGTTGTCATCTGACTCTTGATTTCGGTTCAGGTTATGATCTCAGAGTCGTGAGATGGAGCGCGGAGTTGGGCTCTGCACTGGGCGTACAGCATGCCTAAGATTCTCTCCCTCTCCCTCTGCCCCTCCCCCACCTCTAAAACAAAAAGAATTTACAATGAAAATTCCAAACCCCTCAGAAGAGTCTTTGGTGCACCTAATAGTTTGGCCCTGCCTGATCTCTCCAACCTCATCACAAATCATGCACTTATAAGACCTCTCTGCCCAGTTTATATGGTTCCATTTACTCTTGTTTGAGGAGTGCTGTCCTACATAGCTCTAGCCTTCACTCCCTTCTCCCTTCTCTGAAACCCTAGAACACTTGGACTTGTCTGCCTTGTTACTGAATTACTTTCCAGTTAAACTGTTCAACTTTGACACTGTGAGTTCTTGGGGGACAGCTCTATATTTCAGCATTTTATATTTGGAAATCATCTGCTTTTCCTGCTTTCAATTCCAAAGAAGCTTATTGTGTGTTTGCTTCATATAAGCCGCTGTGGGTACAAAAATGAGTAAGATGTTACTTACCCTTCTCTGAAGGAGCTCAAGGGCTAGGGAAAGAAGGGATGAGGATAGCCAAAACAAAGCCTCTGCTTTTGAGCCCAGTGGAAATACATAGCTTTAACAAACATTTGTTAATGCTCTAAGAGCTTTGCCCAAAGAATGCAGTTGAGTGAGTAATTTGGGAATTGAGGAGGTAGGAAAGACTACAGAAAAAATTAGGGTTAAATTCAGAAGTTGAGTTTGAGCCCCCAGGAACCAAGGGGGCTCATTCCTCCCTAGAGAAGAAAAAAATGGGGCACCTGGGGTGGTTCAATCAGTTAAGCATCTGCCTTCAGCTCAGGTCATGATTCCAGAGTCCCAGGATCAAGCCCCACATCAGGCTCCCTGCTCGGCAGGAAGCTTGCTTCTCCCTCTCCCACTTCCCCTGCTTGTGTTCCTTCTCCTGCACTCACAGCATGAGAGAGTGCACCACACACATGTGCGCACACACACACACATAATTACATGGTATGTTTCAGGAGTAGCAAGTAGTCAGTGGAAAGTGTGTATGCTGGGGAAGGGGCTGAGAAGTCTGGATGGCTGGACACAATGCTCAAAATTAGTCTGGAAGTCACGATACAAAAGTCCTATATTCACACTAAGGGACCTCAGGGTTATTTTTTGTTGTTGTTGTTGTCCCCTTTCATTATGCAGTGGGGATTTCTTAGTGATTTTCAGATATTATCTTATAGCAAGTGCTCAATAAAACTTCCTTGAATTGATTGCAGAAGGAGAGAAAAGAGTCTCGTCAGGGGTATAGGCAAAGTGTCCCTTAATTTGCTCTGGATTTATCAAGATACTGGTGGGAAAAGAAAGTGTGCCTGACTGAAGAGCCATCCCTATCAGAAGAGCAAAGTCAAGGCACAGATTGAAAGGCTCAGAACAAATTGATCTGAATAAAATGTGGGTTATCATGTCACTGAAACTCAGACAGAATGTGTGATGTGACTGAAGAATAACTGATTCGGGACATAAAGGTGCAGATGAAGGGACTGGAGCTGTTGTGACTGGAGAAGAGGGGACTTCTGGGACAGGTTTAAAAGATCTTGAAGGCTGTTATGGGAAAAGAGATTCACCTTTTTCTGTATTGCCCCAAGGACTAGAGCTAGGGTCAATAGGTCGAAGCTCCAGGGAATAAATTGCAGCTCAATCTGAAGAAAAGCCATTAACCATCTGAGCTCTCTAAAGGTCTAATAGGGCCATCTTGGGAGGGAAGGACTTGTGAGTCATGGCAGTTATCGTGACATTGGCTGAGTTTCAGAAATAGAAAGGATGTTGTAGAGGACATTCCGTCCTGCATTGGGCCCCCTTGGTAGACCCTGACATGCCCTCAAGGAACCTTGGTATTCCATGGAGTTATTTGAAAACCATTGGTTCTGGTGACCTTTACAACTAGTTTATCCCTGTGATGATGCATTAGTATACCTGGGGATTTTACCCATTTGTCCAAGTTCTATCCTCTTCACAACCTACTCCTCCTTTTTTAATGATTTCTTAAACTTGCTTTAAGTAGGAAGTTCCATGCTGCCTAATGGATTGTATTTCTCAGGATTCCAAATGGGGACTTGAGCCAAATGACCTGTGACCTCTCCACACAGGCAGGTAAATGAGTTACTAAAGTTACTTAAGTTATGTGGTACATTCTCTCTCCCCCCACCCTGGCCCTGCCTCCTCCTCCCCATTTCTCTGTGTCACACACACACACACACCCTAGTTTTGTGAAATTGAGAGCCACAAATGCCAAATGACTTGTCCAAGATCACACAGCTACTGAATGTTCATTAACATCCAGAAATGAAACCGGAAAACATGCTCTTGATTATTAACATTGTGTCTTGAAATCCTGAATAAATTTTAAACCCTTCTTCGGTGTACCCCTACTAAATATTTATTGAATTAATTTATTTGAAAGTCTATGTCAGTAAGGCAAATTTGTGGTTTCAAAATATAAACCCATATCTGATGGTATGTTAGACTTCTTTTATCTCAAATCAGTGAGGCTTCCCTCGCCTCTGAAGCTGCCTTTTAATGCATGAGACTTAAGATGACTCTGGACACGCCTGTTGCTCCCAGGCTCTCTCCTGTGAAAAAGATTCTGGGATGTTCTTTATGTGTGCTGTCCAGGTTTTATGACTTGGAAGTTCCGTCAGGTTTCCTTTAAAATCCCTTGGCTAAAATCGAATGCTGTCCCAGGAATGACTTAGTGCCCTGAGCCTGGGAGAGAGGGCTTCCTCTTTTGGATGGCTGAGTAGCTCCTTTAATCTATTTACCGCAAGTGTTCATTGCTCTGGGGCTCTGGGATTCTTCAGGATGAAAGCCCTCTATAAATATTTGTTATTGTTATGATAACCGGTATGGCTTTTTGAGTGAGATAAATTTGTCTTCTGGCTTCTGCTTCTCATAACGTTCTTCCCTCTCCTTTTATTTCTCTCTCCAGATAATTTTTATGTTAGAGAAACAATCTATTTGTGCAGTTAATTAAGCTGGGGGGGGCGGGAGGGGATAGGTGTTAGTGACTTCAGGCTGTGAGTGCTAAGGGCATTGAAGGCATTGAAGCCGGGGGGTTTGTATCATAAATATATTATTTTAATCAACCAGAAGGCAAAAAAAAAATCCCTGAAAACAGAATTAAAAGTGATAGAAAAATAATTGAATATCTCATGGAGAAGTCATGGGGACTAGTTTCTATAAAATTAAAAATGGTAAATCAATGTTTGCAATATCCTGTAGACTATCATCATGATAGCTCTGGCTTTTGGGTTCCTACAGGATAACAGTCAACCTGTTTGCTGGGGACACAAAGCCTCCCTGGTCTGGCCTCAGACTAGTTTTCCAGGCACATCCATCCATTCATTCTCTCTAGTGACTCATTCTCATCCCTCATTGCTTATAAAGCCCTCCCCCATTTCTTAAATCACGACCTGGTGGTCCTTCAAGATTTAGGTGACAACTGCTTCATGAAACTCTCCTGAATATTCTTACCCTAAAATATCTCTCTCTCTGCCCCCTCTGATGAAATCCTACATGCCTGTCTGCATTCTCACCCAGCACATCAGTTTAGAGCAGCAAATCCTAGTAATCTCATAGGTCCTTCTTGTCTCCCAAATATTAGTGGTTTGTAAGCTCCTGAGAGATGGAGCCCATTGCTGCCTTTTATGATATGTCCTTGTTTTCCCAATAGCGCCATGTGCATAGTAGACACTAGACTAATAGGTTAATAACTTCATGTTGAGGAGAGAGTCATAGTTGAACAGAATAGAAAAGTGAGAGTCGCAGTTGGATGTTGGCATGAACAAAGGGATGTGGGGACCCTAGCAATTGAAATGAAAGAAAATGATAGATCTCTGGAGTTTGGGATTATTTAGCAGTTGGGTAAGGGCATTTACTGGAGCCTTGACACCGTCTAAAACATCTGATTGCCTCCAAATATGATTGACACAGCTGTTGGTGTGCTTAGAAAATACTTTGCTCTTAAAGTTAATGACTTTTGTCCATCTGTGTCCAGTCTTTTAGCAGCTGCTCTGAATTTCTGGATTTCATCTGTTGACTCTACACAAGTAAGATATGTATATGAAGCTTCTTTTTTTTGTTTCCTTAACTACCAATCTGTTATGCAGGTAATATTTTCCTGAAACCTATACTTACCAAAGGCAAACCATGGCAGCCTCTGTCCTTTAACATTCCTGAATGTGTGAACATTTAAAATAAATACTGTACGTTTGCTCACTCCTACCTACTCCCTACTGTCTTGCATTCCATATTTATACCTTTCTTCCACTTCTAGTCAAGAGCTTGTATCAAGTTCTGAAACACAAGAATGGTCACCTAGGAGGCACTTTAAATTTTTCCAGGTTTGGCTGATTGATTTAATAAAAGATCTGATAGAGTCTAAAGGCTAAACCATCTGTGTTTAACTTTAAGAAGAAATGCTCAGAGATAGACATGATCATGAATCTCCTGGTATAAGGTAGAGTATTAACATGGATAGTGTAGGCAGTTGTCCTCCATTACCTTGGAAGACAGGAAAGTAGGAACAAACCTGCAGTTGCAACTGGCCTGAGTTAGATACGAAGGCAAACATTTGCAGAGTGGTTAAACATGAGGACTTTGGGATCAGACAGCTCTGGATTAGATCTGGCCACTTACTAGCTGTGTAGTCTTGGGTAATTTACTTCATTCTCTAGCCCTCAATTTTCTCATTTCTAAAATGAGGATAGTGATATTACCTACCCCATGGGGTTAGTTTGAGAATAAAACGGTATGATGCAGGAGATAGGCACGTTTTGCAGGAGGTGGGGAAAGAGCCAGTAGAGAATGAGAGGCTGATGATACAGGAAGTGGAGGGAATCCCTGATGAGCAAGAACTTGAAGATAACAATATCTTTTGATTGCAGTGGATAGATCTGCTTCCAGAAAGGTTTGCGGTTCTGTTCTGTCTTAAACCATGTCAAACTATCTCTAGCATGGATCCAATCCCCAGGATTCTGAAGCTCTTTCCAGTTTGTGCCCTCTCCATGTGCCTGATCTAGAAATGCCACTTTCTGGAAAGGATCTGGAGTCCCAGCTTTCCATTTTAGCTACTTTATTCCACCCATATATTACATTATGCAGTGTTGCCAGCTCATAGAATTCAAAAGAAAGGGTTACCAAGGCAAGCCTTCAGCTCTATTATGTCTGCAGCTCCCACATCAAAAACAGTATTAAGTTCTATGATAATCAGTGGAATGAGAAGATGAGAAAATTTCTTGAAAGTAATCATCTATTGAACATAAGTCTGCTTAGATATGTCAGGTAAAATATGGTGGTGCCATATTGGTCCTCAAAGGAATTTTTCCTGTTTTCTTAGTGACTTTACCTATGCATGCTTATGCTCCTATTCAGCAAATGTTTACTCTATGCCATGTGCTCTGTGTGACACTGGAAATACAGAAATGAATAATATATTTATTTGCTCTTGAGGAACTCATACTCTAGTAAGGGAGACAGACAAGAAAAATGATAGTTTTAATGCAAAGTGCAAAGTGCTATGTATAGGGGTGCTGTGGGAGTCTATGGTACCCTAAATTGTGTGAGAGGTGTTAGGCAAAACTTCTTGGAGAACCTGAGTACCAGTGATTATATGGGAATAACCTTGAATATGCTTCCAATAATTTGCAAACTTTGAGACTTTAGCAATTCTTTGTAACAAGTTATTTGGATATAGCCTACTATATCTGATATTATATATATATATGTGTGTATATATATATAACAGATTATATATATAATTATATATATAACAGATATATAATTATATATATAATATATATAATTATATATATAACAGATATATAATTATATATATAATATATATAACAGATATACTATATCTGATTTATAGATTTATAAAATCTATAAAACTGATTTTAATAGATTGATGTGTTACAAAGATTTAAAGTATATAAGATACCTTTCTAGCTTTGGACCTTCCCAGTGCCTAGCTAACATTTTTCTGGACCATCTGTACTTCACTGCCAGAGTGACTGTGAAAAGTTCCCAAAGAGGAGTCAGCAAGTTGGAGTTACCAGAAGGCAGAGAGGGAGAAAGAAAGAGAGAAAGAAGGAACACATTGCAGGGAGAAGTAACAGTGTATGCAAAAGGAATGGGATGAAAGAGGGTAATTTTTAGCATAAGAGGAGGTTGGTGGATGTGACCAGAGAAGATGGTAGAGGCATACATAGAAGGCTTTGTATACCATGAAAGGAAGTTAGACTTCATCCTATGGTTTTTCATAAGAGGGACCATCTATGGGTTGCCATTGTCATATCTCAGTTGTGGAGTAGGAAAACTAAGGCAAGGGGTACAAGTGGAATTTTTACCTAATTTCAGGTTGGAATGACATTTGAGGGCCAAAGTTGCTATGCAGTCAAGTCATTTTCTAATGTCTCTGCTGAGAAGTTACTCAGCTCTGGGTGTTGACTATGAAGCAGCAAGTAGAGGAGGCCTGACCTATCTGTTGGAGGTTTTGGGATCTTGTCTAGTCCCTTTCCAGTGTGTATCATGTTAAAACTCTGCTGTATGTCTTCTATGTTTTTTAAAGCCATTTTATTTATTTATTTGAGAGAGAGAGAGAGACAGAGAGAAAGCATGAATGGAGGGGAGAAGCAAAGGCAGAAGCAGAAGCAAACTCCCCACTCAACAGGGAGCCCGATGCGGGCTTGATCCCAGTACCATGACCTGAGCTCAAGGCAGACACTTAACTGACTGAGCTACCCAGACGCCCAAATGTCTTCTAGTTCTGACATTCCTTTTGCTCTTGTCCCAGTCCTGTGTATTTGTGAGCACTCTACTCATTATTCACTGAATGAAGTATCTATACTTGTCTGTTTGTATATGTGTATGTATGTCAAGAAGATAATACTAAAAAGCATACGACAGCTAAAAAGGAATAAAGGACAGTCTAGAATGAGTGGTGTGGACAAAAAGTATTTAGAGTTCAAAATCCCTTTTTTTCTCCTTAAAGGGAATTGAAAAGACTTTTCTGCAGTTTGTTGTTATATCGTGAGGACAATGAGTCAAAATTTGCAGGCATTTTTCATTTTTTTTCTGATGAAAGGTGTTACTTCCGCTCTTATTATTTTAATAGATAAAGTGTTGCAGATGAAAAAAATCCAAGGAAATGAAGAGTGACAATTATACCCATGCACAAACTGTCTGTATTGATGACATGTTGCCAGATTCTTCACACTTATCTTATTTAATCAGACTGTTTTTCTTGGAGAGCTCTTTAGGTAGGTGATGGAAACTTGGATTTATGGTCGTTGTTCATGAAGAGGGTGAATATTTCTATGCTGTGGTATTTTCTGCCCCTTTTTTCTGATGCTTCTGAGCATTTTAGAGAAGTTTAAGTCTGGGTGCTGAGGCACAGTTCCATAGATCAAAATTCCATGTTTCAAATCTGATTCAGTGCAGAATGCGTTCTGTCACTACTCCCATCTACTGCTTCTTCGGTGCTCCATTACCGGGTTAGCTCCATAACTACCTAGCTTGCTTTGTAAGACTTTTCAGTGTGCCTTATGCAAATTACAACCCTTCAGGATAGATTGTTGTATTGCTTGAACACCTCCTCGCTCTATGGTTGAGTCTTTGCAGCAAGATTATGCAGCAAGATTTCAGTCCTAGACCTGCCATTCACTAGTTATTAACTTTGGCTTTGTCTTGTAACCTCTCTTTGTCTCAGTTTCTCCATCTGAAAACTGGGGCTATCTGGTCTCTCTCTCAATTAAATAAATAAAATCCTTTTTTTAAGATTTTATTTATTTGACAGAGAGAAACACAGCTAGAGAGGGAACACAAACAGGGGGAGTGAGAGAGGGAGAAGCAGGCTTCCCACTGAGCAGGGAGTCCAATGCAGGGCTCAATCCCAGGACTCTGGGATCATGACCTGAGGTAAAGACAGATGCTTAATGACTGAGCCACCCAGGCACTCCCACACACTTTTTTTTTTAAAGAAACAATGTCCTTCCCTGGCTACCTAAAGTAATCCCTCCCTGCCATGCTCTATTACAACACCCTGTGGTTTCCTTCATTGTTTGTATCCAGTCTCTGAAATTATCTGATTTCTTAATTTATGCATTGTCTGAAGACCCTTGTCAGAACATAAGCTCCATGAGTCCAGAGACCTTGTCTTCCCTGTTCACCAGTGTATCCATATAGTAATGCATAGCCCATTGCAGTGTTCAATTAGTATGTGTTGAATGAATAAACAGTGATTCCATTTTCTGAACCAAAAACCAGGGCACCTCTTTTATCAGAGAACCTTTATATGTTTGAAGGTGTAAGAAACAGTATGAAGATATACTTTGGATCCTAAAACACTAAAATGTTTTGCACATTTTTGATGGTTCAGGTGAGGCAAGGACAGAGAATATCACTAACACTGGCGTTGAAAATCCAAACATATGATCTCTAGCAATGCTAGAATCTCCTACAGTGATCACTGCAAAATGGGTACCTAATGCTGTTGGTTACTTCCTCTTCTGTTCCCATGGGTCTCCCTGGATAGAATGTGACATTGCAAAGGGTATGACCTCATCATTTGTATGATAGTATCCCTAGAGTATTTAGCATGAGATTTGCACACAGCAGGAGATCAATAGTTTACCCCTCTACTGATGAACATTCACTTTTTCTTCTTCATCACAACTTTCATGTCAATGCAGCATGGGAAGAAAAGAGACCACTTGCATAGGAATTTCAAGAGTTAGGGCTTAGAGTTGTAGCATAAGAAGTGGATACACTAACAACAGCCAACCTCTTAATAAAAGACTGTCTAACCCAGGCCCTAGAGATTTCTCAAAGAGAACATTGTTTAGTGATTTCAAGGTGGGCTCCCTCTCAGACTTTCAGGTTGCCATAGAGATGGCATGTTTTTCTTCCTAAATGATATTTGCTTGTAATCTCAGAAGTCTGTTCGGCAAATTAGCACAGGTGATTTGGGAGTGAGGAGGGGGTGGCTATGGCAGCTTTGAGGCCTTGCTACCCTATCAAAGGCCTAGTGTGTTAAATGAAGTGAGGAAAGAGAATCTGAAGACCATCCTATGAAAAAGGCTTTTGTCGGAAAGCCCTTCTTTTCCCTTTTGGTGAATAAGGAAGGATGAACATGAGGAAAGAAGGAAGGGTTCTAGGTCACAGGGTTCAAAACTCAGGACCACAATGTGCCTGTGAGAGTTGTTGCCACAGAAAATAATATTTGTGGGGGGAAAATGTGTGTTCAGAAGCTGTTCCAGTCAGTGTCCTATAATAAAGCATTTGGAGGACTATGCTAAGCAGTATAGAACCACTTCATGGTGTTTTCTGGTTTTAGTTTATCTGAGTATATGCTTTATTTTCTTTCTTTCTTTCTTTCTTTCTTTCTTTCTTTCTTTCTTTCTTTCTTTCTTTCTTTTTTTTGAGTATGTGCTTCTTGAGAAAAGAGGATATCTTAACACTCCTTTGGCATCCAGTATAGCACATTATTTTGTGTCCTCTGCAAGGTTTACTCTCCTTTTCCAACCCTGTGGAATCATCTTTCTAAATCACTTCTCCAATAGCATCACTTTCTATCAAAACATTTAGTGGCCCTGCCCTGCCAATCGAATAAAGCCAAACCCTTGAGTCTGACATTAAGACCCTTTCATGATCTCTCTTTCTAGCTTACTTTCCCACTTTCCATATTTTCCATAATATACTCTAATCTCAGACATCCTGTACTACTTATCTCACATTTCCTGGATATGCCATGTGCTTCTTCGGTTTGATCTTTCCCACCACCCCATCCCTCACCAAATGTTTGCTTATGCTGTTCCTTCCCTCTGGAATGCCTCTCCCTCACCCTATAATCTCTAGCTAATGAAATTCTTCCATCCTTGAAAGCCCATTTAAATGCTGCCTCAGTGGGAAGTGATCTTTTGGTCTTGTGCATTCTTCTAGCCTTTTCTCCTAATCTTCTTTATATCCTCCTGATGCTTAACACAAAGCCTCCATACAGGTACTTGAATAGTTGTGGAATCATATATGAACTCTAGGCTGATTCACATATATCCCAAAGGCACAGAGGCAGAAATGGTGGCTGTGCAGAAGGCTGGCCAAGAGGGATGCCATGTACTGAAGCCTGTTTTCTCATCGTCTCCCATGATAAAAAGAGATGATGAACTTGGAGAGTGTTCGGGAAGTGATAAGCAGGTAAAAAGAAGTCGGTTCACTTGACTATAACTAGGAAGGACTTTCTGAGGAGACCTGGCTTGTCACTGCAGTGAGGAGTAGAACCCAGGCCTTAGGGGAAAGAACACTGGGACCTAGAAACATTGAGGACTGTGGCCTTGTCTTGTCTTTCTTATTTCTTGCCCCCATCTTGCTGTGTAGGTCAGCCACCCCTGTCAGAAAACTCAGTGCCTTTACCATCCCCTCTTCAACCAGTGGTGACAACGAAGAGACTATGTAATGGGATTCCAGAGGGAGGGGATTGATAAGAGTGAAGAAAATCAATGTGGATCCCCTTAATTAAGACATCCTCACAAGGAACCCCAAGTTCTAGAAAAATCTCAGAAGACAGTAGGCAAGAGTTGCCTTGTTTAGAAGCAGTATAGCATAAGGTAACGCCAGTGAGAAGACATAAGCGCAGACCCCTCAGGGACCTTGGAAATTTGACTCTCCTGCTTTATCTTAAAAATCAAGACCCATTTTGTAGACTCCTCCGTAATACAATTGTGTTTTTTGAATACTTAAAATGATGTTTTAAATTGAAGCTGATGTTCCAAAAGGTGTGTCCTAGGCTTTTCAAGGACTTCTTGGTACACCACTGAATATGACAAGAGTATGGTCAACTCTTCTGTAGTGAGGATTCAAGGAGATAATGCACAGAAATCACGGGGCCAGAGTCAGATGCAGAGCAAGTGCTCCCCACATGAGCCCCGTCTGTGGTTAACTCCTCTCCGGGTACAGTGTTTTGCCCATTAAGTGATTAGTACCTTCCTCAAAGGTTTGTCACAAAGATTCCGTGGAGTATGTATACAAAGTACATTGATTCCTTGCTTCTTGGCAAAGCAAAAGCCTGCTTCTGAGGGGAAGGTTTCGCTGTTCGCACCTTCCAGAGTAAAATGTCGGATTGTATTCACATTAACTACGTGTTCAGCACTTGCTTCTTATGAGTCAGGTGTGTCCCTTCTTTTCTAGGTGGAGATAGAGGAAGGAAAACAGAGGCTACAGCCAAGTGAGAAATGTGTTCATGAGCGTGCATGTGCACAAGGGTACACACACACATATACACACACACACACACACACACACACACAGTCTTCATAAGAGTCTCACAAAAACTCTTCCCAGTGCCTGTGTTTATCTAAGTCCAAAGCACAGACTGTAGTGCAGAGCGTTCTGACCAAGATTCTTATGTACCTTGTCACACTGACAGGGGAAATAGGTCTTATAATAGCATGGCAATTATCCAGGCAATTTGCAGAGGGTATTTTATCTGCCAGTATGCTCTCTGGCAGAAATGATCTCTGATTACAAGCCTTGTGAGGTGACTGTATAGATAGTTTCACTATCTTGCCTCAGTGTGGTATGTGTGTGTGCACCTGTGTGCACGTGTATGTGTATGTGTGTAATTGATGTGGCTCTTTCTGTTTTTCTTTTTTTTTTTTTGCTGCCTGAAAAAATATAACTTACGTGGTTTTTCTTTGCACACAATATCACTATTTATCCTAGTTGGAAATAACTTTATTTTGTTTTTCTTGTTTTTCTCTCCCTTTTTCTGCCCCTCTCCAAGCAAATCATCCTTTTGCATCCTGAAAACACCTCACTTTAAGATCAAGGTACAGTCTTTTAAGAGTATCACCATCTGGCATCTGGCACTGAGACAGCCAGGTGCTTTAAGAGTAGATCATAACCACAAGTTCTATTTGCTCCAGGGCTCATCGTGAGCGTCTTCCTAGCCACTCTTCTAACACACACACACACACACACACACACACACACACACACACACACACACACGCTCATTCACACACACAGTCACTAACTTTTTAAAAGACTACTTCTTTTTTA
>PITA01001661.1:0-43325 GCA_004023965.1 Spilogale gracilis | reverse complement strand
AAGCTGTCGATAGGGCACAGTTCCCTTAGGGATGAATGACAGCCATGGAACTTGCAGGGAAACAAAGACAGGGTGTTTGTTTATATGTGCACCTGAGAGCCGATTGGAACCCCTGAGGCTTACCTTGGCTCCAGCAGAATTCATTGTGGATAAAACAGAATTAAGTGCCAGAACGGATACCATTTCTGAGGGATTGACTGTCCTTGCAGAGGCTCTGTAGTGTAAGCAAAACTTTCCCTTCACATTGCTGGCTAAAACCTGGAGTTCTAGCTCTTGGGAAGGAAAGAGGTAGATTTTGACAGTCACCTGCCCCCAAACCAGAAACAACATCAACACTAAGCACCAAGGTCCTTTGAACATCATTTATTTTTCAGTAACCACTCTTTCAGAAACTCAATTATAGGTGATTTGTGGGAGAGTTAGGATGTGTGGCAAAGACATGAAACTCCCTGTTCTGCGAGATTTAGTTGTTACTTACAGAAAGATGAATGATTTAAATCTTTCTTAAAGTGGTAGCACTTTCAATATTCACTTAGATCATCACCACCTACAGCCATTCAGGGCAACATATTTATATGCAAAGTTTTCTTTAGACACCTGAATCGAATTCATTTTTTTCCCCATTTTTTCCACCCACCAAACAACTCTGGGTCTCAAGCTGTAGCATGCCTCAGAATCACCTGGAAAGCTTGGGAGAAACAGGGGGTTGGTCCTTGGTAGGGGGTTTCAATTTAGTAGGTTTGGAGTGAGGGGGCCCTGAAAATTTGTATTCCCACATGTTCCTAGGTGATGCTGATTTTGTTTCAGGACCAAATTTTGAGACCCACTTCCCTACAAGACTGTATAGGAAAGGTCCCATCCCAAAATATTTCAGAAAGATGAGACTGCATAAAATTTCCAAACTATTCTCAGTTTAGGATAATTTTATTTAAAAAATTATTGGATTTAGGCACTATTACTCCACCGCTCCATACCTATGGCAGATTTTATTTTTTAGATCTGTGATAACATTTTTGTTCCAGAGTTCCTTTTTTTTAATCTACCCCTGTACCTTGTAATCAACAGAATTGTTTCAGTATTTGTGTGTCTGAAAAAAATATGTAGTCTTCCAATATCTTCAGGTGACACATGGACTCATCTCTCTTGAAGAGGATTTCTGGCTCTGCCAATTATTAGCTGTAGATCTTAGACTACATTACCTAACATTTCAGAACTTTGGGGTCCTCATCTGTAAAAAGGACAAAACTCAAAAAGAAGGACACCTGTCTCCCACAGGAAGTATGAGCATTGGACAAGATAAAGAGTGTGTAAAAAATGTGATATAGGGGACAATGAATGTTAGGCCTCCACCCCCCTTCTATTATCTATATTTATGTTGCAAGTGATTCTCTACTGTGATCTCCAGTGAGGATTAATCTGTAATAGGTTATAAATATCTAACGGAGCCTGGGCAACATCTAAAAGATAATCATAGCAAATCAAGTTTTCTCTATAGTTTTAAGGTATTTTCGTGTCAGGAACAAGCAAGAACAGGTTCAATGATAATAGTATTTATTGGTGCTTACTACTATGATTGCTGAGAATGAGCTCATCTAAACCTAGCAAAGCTGTATAATGAAAGTATTATGATTATAGTCATTATTTTACAGATGAGCAAATGAACGCACAGAGAAGTTAGGGTAACTCACCTGAGTTACTTGAGCCACAATTTAAGCCAAGGGTTGTCTTCTCTCCAAAGCTAACCACTGCCTCTTCAGCTCAGAATCATAAGTGGTCACTGTCTGTAAAGGACCTTAGACAGCATTGTCTAGTCCTCCCATTGTAGAGATGAAGGAACTGAGGCCCATGTTCCAGGGTCCAAGGATGGCAAAAGGCCCCTGCTGATTAAACAGTTGAGCCAAGAGCTAAACTTGGGTTGAGTCCAACCCCTGCAGTTTTTACAGCAATGTGGTTTTGCTTTGGTACAAATAAAAGTTTCACTCCCCAGCTTGAGCATTGGACAAACAATGGCTAGACTGAATTAGGAGGCAAAGTTAGATATTCCCATGTCTAACAGCCAGCTCCACGTGGGAGGAGGAGAAGGCTCTGATTTGTAGCATTTGCCAGTTTCCACAGTATAAATCCTCCCACCAAGGCTGATTTCAAGCTGTCAATGTGATGTCACCGAATGCAGAGCTGGGGAAGGGACTCACAATCTGTAGTCTTAAACTGATGCAAGCTGGCTCTAGCACCCCTCGGCCTCCATCTTTGTAGAGAATGACAAAACAAACCCTGAGTGTTGTTCCAAGGTAAGATTCCAACAGTCAAGGAAGAAAAAAGAGTGTTTCTTCTATGTGCCAGGATTCCGAAATTCAGTAGAATTGGTATCCTAGCCAATTCTTCTTTTAGAGTTTAGGACTGGCTCTCTTACTGATAGTGAGCCCCTGCCAAGGGCCTCTTGTGACTTACTTATAGAATCTTTATTTTCCCAAAGGGTACATAAATATATTGTGTCCTGCTCTATCTTTAGAAATGCAAATCCCTTTTCTCAAATAGTATCTTCAAGATTAAGGACAAATAAAACGCTCATAAAAAGTTGTTTGTTTTTACAACAACCAAAGAACTTTAAAAAAAAACTTATGAAATGAAGTTTAGAAAATACCAGTTATCAAAAGAAAACAGGTAAAAAAAATCATCTGCTACTCTGCGATCCAGAGATAGATGTTATCATTTTAGGGTGGATACTTCTAATATTTTTCTCTTCTTATATGCAAATGACTTTTTAAAAAAATGCCTCTACTGTAAAGGAAACTCATTTACAAATGAAAAGCTATCACAGATTATTATCCTCCTACAGGTCCTGCCACCCTTTGTATTCACGGAAATGGTGTGTTAGCTATATTTATGCTGATTTCTACACGCATCTGAAGATAATACTACTAGTAGGGATTGTTATCTGTGAGGACAGGTGGGGCTAAAAAGACCAGGGTGACAATCTCAGCCCTTTCCAGGCCGTAGCCCAGGGTTCACACAAAGACTTTCTGAGTCACAACTGCAGCTGTGCCGATATGGCTGGCGCTTGTTTGGGACTCTGCTTCAGAGGCCCGAGGTCATCCCTGAGCTCAGAAAACAACCCCCTCCTGTAACTCCCTTATTGCTGTAGCCAGCCTGGCTGGCCTGCTGCTTGTTTCCTGCTGCCTGCGGCTCGGCCCCATTGTTTGAAGTGGGGCCTCAAGCCGCTTTAATAGATTTTCTCCTGCCCTCCCTGCTCGGGTTTGCCTCACTGCAGCTCACCATACAACAGTCTGATCTGGTGTCCTGGGGCCATCCATCCTTCACACATGTCCAGCCCAGTGGGGCGCTGTTAGAAATGGAATTCGTTCATTCCCTCCCCTCGGTCTGGATATTAACGAAACAATACCCTGGAAAAATTTAACCATCGCAATCACAAGGCCAGATCCCTGATTCTGGGAGACACATGTTTCTTGTGGAAATAGATGCTCTTTATTAAGTTGGGGAAGGGTAGCCAACAGGGGTGGGTCAGAAAGTAAGGTAAAGCAGCTTGACCTCTCTGGAATCTTTGCCTTGGGCACCTTGGGCTCCTCATCTCAAATGTGGATTTTCTTGACAGATCCTCTTCTGCCGCGTTTCCTGAGTATGACTGCCTTCTTGGAGGCCCAGGGTGAAAGATGGATAACCACAAAGTGGTTTGGGAAATGGAACTCTTAATTAGGAGCGGCTTCACGGGGTGGTAGATTGCATAAATACAAATGGGCACTACCGGTGGCTGTAGGCTGATGTTTTTGTCATCGTGCATCATGACTGGTGAGGGTAGATGGCCGGGCTCCCTCCTGAGAGAAGAATGAAGTTGACTAGCTTTGTTTTTAGCTGCAAAAACCTGACAAAAGAGAACCCAGGCCTGTGGGCACCTCAGGAAAGATCAATCATGTTTTGAGTTTCAGAGTTAAGAGTAGCTGTGTGACCTTAGGAAAATCACTTTACCTATCTGTGCCTTACTTTCCTCCTCATTAAAAGGTAATAAAAATAACATGTCCTGGGGCACCGGGGTGGCTCAGTCAGTTAAGCCACTGCCTTTAGCTCAGGTCATGATCTCAGAGTCCTGGGATCAAGTTCTGAATCAGGTGCCTTGCTGAGCAGGGAGCCTGCTTCTCCCTCTCCTGCTCCCCCCGGTTGTGCCCTCTCTCTCACACACACATAAATAAAATCTTAAAAAAAAATAACATGTCCCTCGTAGGGATGTCATGAGGATTAAATGAGACAGAGTGCGTGAGGTGCTCCACCAACAGCGCCTCGCACAAAGTAAATGCCCATTCAAGCTTGGCTCTTTTCTACGAGGGGGTAGATACTGTCCTTTAGCCCCATCCCAAAGCAGGAAGTTCAATGTCGATGCCATGGGATACATGTTGCTGGTTCCCCTTGCTGTGTGGCTTTGAATCCTTGTGAATCACAACATTTACACCTGTGGTTCTCAATCTTAGCTGCACATCTCAGTGACCTGAGGAGCTTTAAAAAAAAGTGAGGACGTCTGGGCCCTACCTCCAGAAATGGCCCTACCTCCTTAGTTCATTTATGGTGGAGCCTGGGTCATGGGGTTTTTGAAATTCCCCAAGTGATTCCAACACACATCAAAAGTTGAGAACCACTTGATTTTTGGCAGATGCTACACATCTGTGATAAAGATGATGAAAATTAACATCATGCTATTGAAGACAGCAGTATATCTCTATAGCCTTGAACGTGGATTTTCCCCAAATCTCTTGACCCAGGGCAATAATCACCAATCCACACAATTTACATTGGCCCCACCTGTAGTTACCAGATGTCACCTCCCGCTGGCCATACTGTAACTCCTCTCCATTTAATGTATCCAATTTGCATGGAGGGGAGCAGATAAAAAGCTCACACCTGGCCTCATAATTAAGTTGAGTAAACATATGATGGTAGTCTAAGAGTTAATCTCATTAATGCCAAGCTCTTATGCTTAGGCTGTTAGCTATTGCTCAGCCTTTATTAATTTAAGCTTCAACATGTATCTGCCTTGTCCACAATTCCAGATGGTGCTATAACTCATACCCTTCTGTCGGTTCCAGAAGATGACTATGTGTGTTTTATTTAGATAAACTGTAATTATGCTGACTTTCAACTGTTTCGGTAATTTTGACCCATTTGTGGATGACAAGTGTTAAAATCCACCCTTCATTATTACATACTAAAACTCACCTAAAAACACATTTGTTTGGTTAATGAAGTCTTATGGGATGGGGAATAGAGGAGAGGGAACATAGTACTTGAGGTTTTAGTTAAGTATGGATTAGAAGCAAGTAGGACAACTTCTGTTTGCTTGGTGGGCTCAAAGCCAGACAATAAAAACCTAACTCGGGAGGGCAGCAGTTAGGAACAGGTCCCCACCCTGTTTGTCTATGATGTATTCCACCTTAATGTAGACACTTAATCCAGGGTGGGGCCTATTAGTAACACAGGCACAATCATTTCCCCCCTTCCTTCCATGGTTCAGTATTTGTCTGGGTAACAAACTCCATTTACAGATAATTTTGATGTAAAATGGAAATATAAACCATAACCACTCAAATACTGGATTTTTTTCTGCACGAGTCTCAGTGCCCCTGAAGCAACTTTCTGAACCCCAAAAAGCTTAGTTGTAGATAACTTTTGTCAGTTTTATATTGAAGGATCTTGGATCAGAAACAAACGATGACTGATCACACAATACTGTATTCATTTAAGACCCTCTTTCCTCATAAACATTCACTGGAAACGAATTATCGACAATATGGGTTTTATTTTTTTATAATATAGTTTTTAATGTGTGACTTCTGTTGCTGAAGAAAAGTTAGAACTATCTTTTTGAAATGTTAAAAAAATGCCTTCTGAATGGCCTTAGTGCTGAGCGTCAGCAAAATTCAAGTTTTATCTGAAGCACAGATCTTTTCTATTCTAAAATCTTCCCCCAAACTCTGAGATTCTGCCAAGTAAGATGAAGAAAGCAGAAGGGGAGGATAGCTGGGTTTGTTTTGTTTGTAAAGCTGTTCCCTTTTTCTTGTTTATTCTTGGTGACCAGGAGAGAGGTCCTGAGCTGCTTTGTTCTTTGGCTGGGATCACTGTTCTACCAAATGGAGGCTTTTGACATCTTTAGTCTGCTCCCTTAAAGTAAAAGGCAGAAGTAACTTTGCCTCTAAGTCGATTCTAAGTGGAAACTCATGTTTTGGGTGTTTCGAGGGGCTCATTGGAGACCCGGAGTCCTGCCTTAACCTTTGGTTAATTCCTAGATACCTTTAAATGGCAGGCAACTTAACTCTCTCCAGTCCTCCCTCCCACTCTCCACTTCCCCCCCCCTGCACCCAGCCATTTTGGCTTTTTGCCTTTGCAGCCAAAAATAACTCATAAATTATGTTCATTTCATCCTATTTTGGAATGGAAGGATAAAACCAAAGTTTTACTGCAATCCCTTTGGTGCCTCACTGGCTTCTGGTGTCCACTCTAAACATGTATTTGAGTGTATGATAAGGAATGCTCTGTTTTCTATTTCAACTAAGAGTTCATTAATCTGTGAAATCAAATCTCAGATTTAAGGTCTCTTCCAATCTCCAAATCCGGTTCATCTCTGATCCCAAACCTATAGGCCAGTAGGGCTGGGAATGCTTATTCTTGTCGATAATGTTTGCTTGTTTGTTGTTGTTTTCTCGAAAAAAGGGGCTGCTTGAAAAGCAGGGACTTCCAGTGTGTGATTAGACATCCCATCAACCAAAAATGAACCTTGAGAACTTAAACCAATTTTTTTTTGCCAACCTAGACCTGACACACCGCAGTCCCCCTGGGTTTTATGGCATGAAGACAGGAGCCACATTTTGGTGACTTCCACACAGCTGATGTCTGTTAAATTGAATTTAGTCTACCTTGTGTCCCATGGGAACGTGGTCAATCCCCATTTTGCACATGCATAGCAGGTGCTCAGTAAACCTTGCTGAACTGAGGTGATTCTGTGTGTTTAAACTGGAATAGGGTAGGAATTAGAGAATTACTTCAGATCGAATATAATTATAAATAAGAATATGTACTTACAATGTATCATTTGGGCCATATACACTTTGCCAGAAAACTAGATTACTGCTGAAGTATTCATAGACCTTAATTTTAAAATGTTCTGCAATTTAGACCAAAATAGCCAATATCCTAAACATTTTTTCATCTGTAAATATTTCAGTGTATATCTCTAAAAGATAGCCCTTTTTATGTAACTACAGTAGTGTTACCATAACTATAAAAATTAACAAGGCATATATCTTATTTTTTTTAAGATTTTATTTATTCATTTGACAGAGAGAGAGATCACCAGTAGGCAGAGAGGCAGGCAGAGAGAGAGGAGGAAGCAGGCTTCCCGCTGAGCAGAGAGCTGGATGTGGGCCTCAATCCCAGGACTCTGAGATTATGACGTGAGCCGAAGGCAGAGGCTTTAACCCTCTGAGCCACCCAGGTGCCCAAGACATATATTTTAAAAGCTAGATGTTCTTTTTTTTTTTTTAAAGATTTTATTTATTTATTTGACAGAAACACAGCTAGAGAGGGAACACAAGCAGAGGGACTGAGAGAGGGAGAAGCAGGCTTCCCCGCCGAGCAGGAAGCCTGATGTGGGGCTCGATCCTAGGTCTCCAGGATCATGTCCTGAGCCCAAAAGCAGTCACTTACCCAACTGAGCCACCCAGGTGCCCCAAAGCTAGATGTTCTTAACTATATTCTCAACTCTTCTCACCATTCCCAGCTTCTCCCTCTATTTTGCTGCTTCTACTCTGTTCTTTCGCTTCCCCAGAAAAGAGCCTCTTGTGGTTTTTGAAGGAGTATGACCTATGCTTCTCAGTCACACATTGTGGGGTCCTGGGCTTAGATATGTTTTTCAGGCAGATTTCTTGGAGATGGGGAATATGAGCTTTCTTATGTGTGGATATTGGGCCAGGCACATGAGTGGCCTTCTTTAAATCCTCACGTCATTCCTGCCAAATAGATTTTATCAACAAATACCCGAGAGTTGAGTTTTCTTTCTTTCTTTCTTTTTGATAGTTGAGTTCTCTAAGTCACTTTTGGACACTGGCTATGAGTCTATGCAGGTGACCTGGACAAAGCAGAAAGAAGAGGAAAAGAAGCCAAAGCGCGTTTATTGATCGCTTGCTATGAGCCAGGCACTATGCTGTGGATTTTTTATGTATTTCAGTTAACTCTTGAATAACCCTAGGGCATAATTATTCTGATTCCCAGTTTATAAATAAAGAAACTGAGATTCAGGGATATTAAATATTTTGCTTGGTTTTTTAGACCTTTATTTAAAAAAAAGGATCTGAACATCCTAAAGGCAATGAGATATGGGTGGAGTTGTTCAGAATGAGAAAGGAACTAAATGTTCTAGGCCCCCCTCCATATGATTCATCACACGTTCTCACCAAAACCTTCTATGATATGTACCATTTATCCTCAATTTAAAGATTAGGCTCAGCAAAGTTAATTCACTTATCCAAAGCACAGCAGGTAATCAAGTTGCATAGGGAGCTCAGATCGGGGCCATCCCTAAAACTTGTGCTGGTCCCCTTGTACTACATTGCTATTTCTCCAATAACTGCTAACTCTGAACCCACAGACTTATCTTTGCACCTTACTTAATTAGCCTGTGTAATTAACATGTGCCATCTCGTATTCTCGTATGTGTATTATGGCTAAATGTATCCTCAGCTGAATGTAGACTCCATGAAGGCGGGATCTGGCTCTACTTTGTTCATCAATAATATCCCCCAGGCCTAGAACAATGCTCAGTATGCAGTAAGTGTTAAATAAATAATTGTTGAATGAGTATGTGTAATTTTTGCCCTCCCTACCATATACACTTTTTAGGGTAGGTAAGTCTTGGCCATCTAAGCAACTAGTGCAGTGCCATGCACCTAATAAGCAACCAATAATAATTCTTTGACATTGGGCTTTACACTTACCAAAGTGTTATCATGTGTGTTAACATAAATGGAAAGCCCAAGGCCAAGATTTATAGGAGATGGCAGGAGTTAGAAAAAAGTGGTCCCCAGAAGCGGCTATGAGCCTCTAAATGATGGAAAGAAGAAAAGGGAAAAGTGCCAGGGAAAGAGAATGAGCTTCTCTCCTGCTGGGGAAACCAGTAAGGGCTAGCAACTTGTAAGTCTTGCACAAGCAAGGCTAGGGGGAGCCACCAATCCCTGTGTGACTTATGGAAGCAAAGAGGGTCTGATCTCAGCCTGAGTGTCCATAACCTCACCCTGTGTAGACTCTCACCCCCTACCCCCCACTACTTTGCCAGTGGCTATGAAAAGAAGATAAATATTTCCTGCCCACTTCCAAGATTTGGTGGGTATTACAGGGGAAGCTGGGGAAGGAATAAACTTCAACCCCATTTGGGGGTCTTAGAGGGAACCAGTCAGCTCTTTCAGGTCAGTTCCAACTAGGTAGGCTTAGAAGACTCTAGCTTCTGAGAAGTTACCACCTCCTCATAGTCTTGCAAGCCAACACAGGGGAGAAACATGGTAGTTGGTACACGGTAAGGGGATGGTGGGAGTGGGGCACTGCAAAGGGTAATACTCCATGGGAATTCTCACGATCCTGATGCGGATCCCTCACCTAACATTTATGTGTGCTGTGTAATATTGTGTTAATTATGCCTCTTATTACAAGTTGGTGGAAAAAACAAGTGTTTATATTTCAGACATCCCCAGGAATGCTGAGAAAGGAAGGCCAGCCTAGACTGATCTGACCATATTCCATTAAAGTCATGTTAAATTGCATGGATGCAAGAGCCAGACACATTCATCATTTAATTTGATCTTCATGCTAATCCTGTGAACCAGAGCAGTTATTCTTATCCCCATTTTCTAGATGGATAAGCTGGGTAACAAGGAGGGTAATTGGCTTACCCAGGAATATACCGTTATGCGTTGGTAATTCTGGTTAGAATTATTTTGTTCTTTCCCCCATCATTTCTCAGTAAATATTGAATAATTTGTTTGTAGAAGTATTACTCTGATTTTGGTATAATGGATATAAAGGAAAAAAGGAGAATCAGAGGGCAGGGTGTTTTCACCAAGCACCTGCAAAGATCTAGCTAAGAGATAAGGAGCCTGCACTATCACCGAATGAATTGTCGCCAAGCCCAATGGTAACTTCTGTCCCCCTTATTTTTTTTAAAGATTTTATTTCATTTGATTTCTTTTTATGTAATCTCTACTCCCAGTGTGGGACTCGAACTCATGACCCTGAGGTGAAGAGTCTGCATGCTCTGCTGACTGAGCCAGCTAGGCGCTCCTCTCCGTCTGATTATTGGACCCCTCAGCAGTTCTCAACAAAGCTGTCTGTTCTCTTCTTTCCTCTCTGGAAGTTTTTTCCTATTCTACTTCAGTGGCTTAGTTGCCTCTGACCTCTAAATGTTGTAATCCCCCAGGGCTTGGCCCAAACCTTCCTTTTTCTTTGTATCTTAGTCAATCTTAAACATTTCCATGGCTGGCATTAGTAATCTCATATATGTTGATGACTTCCAAACTTATACCTCTACTCCAGAACTTTGTTCCGAGTTCCAGATCCACTTTTGCATTCATTCATTCATTCAGCAAATATTTATCAAGTGCCTGCTACATACCAGGTACTGTTCTAGGCACCTTGGTTTCATCATTAAATAGAACTAGACACCAGCTCTTATTTCATTTACATTGAGGCAGCAAACAGACAGAACATATAAGTTAGTTGTATAGCATGCCAGAAGGTTGTAGGTGCTATGGTAAAGAGGAAAGGTAGAATAGGGTAAAGGAGGTTGAAAGTGCTAGAAAGAAAGTAGCAATTTTTTTAAAGATTTTATTTATTTATTTGACAGAGAGAAACACAGCTAGAGAGGGAACACAAGCAGGGGTAGTGAGAGAGGGAGAAACAGGCTTCCCACCAAGCAGGGAGCCCGATGGGGGGCTTGATCCCAGGACCCCGGGATCATTACCTGAGCCGAAGGCAGATGCTTAATGACTGAGCCACCCAGGCACTCCAAAAGTAGCGATTTTAGTAGGGTGGTCAGGATAGGCTTCATTGAGAAAGTGCAATGTAAGGCAGTACTTGAAGGAAATGAGAAAATTAGCCATGGGGATCTCTTAGAGGAAAAGTGTCCCAAGAAAGAGGAAGAGTCAGTTAGCGCAAAGGCCCCGACAGTGGGAGTTTGGCAAGGAGGCCAGTGTGAGTAGAATGAAGTGAATGGGAGGTAGAGTTGTAGATCAGGTTAGAGGGTCTAAAAAGAGAGTGTGTAAATCATGCATAGTCTTGTAGGCCATTGAATGGATTTCAGCTTTTACTCTGAGTACAATGGGGAGCCTTTGGAGAGTTGGGGGTAGAGGGCAGACATTATCCATGTATGTTTTCAAAGGTTGAGTGTCTCCTATAGAGGGGCAAGACCAAATAGAGGAAGACCATTTAGGAGATTATTGCAATCAAACTGTCTACTTGATAGCTCTTCTAGGATGTCACAAAGGTATCTCAAACCCAACAAAATACACCTGCTACCCCATCCCCATAAAAATCTATCCTGGCCCTCCTCCATTGTTCTTTATCTTAGTGAATGATTCTAGATCCACCTAGTTGCTCAAGGAGAAACCTGCTTATCATCCTTGACTCCTTCCTGTCTCCCATACCCCCAAACCAGTTCCTCACCGAGTGCTGTTGATTTTTCTCATATTACATTTTTCTAACCTGTCCTTGTCTCTTTGTCTGTACTCATTTATCAAGCCACCATCATCTCTAGCTTGAATTACTGCAGCAACCTCCCAGTGGTCTTCCTTAGCCACTGTCGTCTTCTCATATATTTTCTACAGGGCAGTTAGAATGATCTTTTTAAAATGCAGATCCGCTCAAGTACGTGTCATTACTTAAAAGTCCTCACCTGCTTCCCACAATTCTCAGGATGGCCAGAAGATTCTGTGTGGTCTGGCTCTGTTTCCATATGCGGGCACAACTCAGCTCAACCTTTTCCCTCACTTATTACATTCTAGCTATACTTTCATTTTCTACACCGTACCGAATAACTTCCCAACTCAGGACCTGCACTTTGTTTATTCCTATTGTCTGGATTACTCTTCTCCCATTTGTTGCTATGGCTTACTACCACCTGGAGGCTCAGCTTGACTGGCATTACTCAGGGAGGTTGATCATCCCTGAGTACTCATCTAATTTAAGCTCTGTCATTAATCCTCCTCATAGCCCTCTTCCTTTTTCTCCACTGTGTTTACTAAAATTTCCAAGTGTATACATTGCTAGAAACCATGCATCTTCATACATAGAACACTGCTGCTTAGTACTTTTCTATGTATTGGGGGCAACTCTGTGGGTCATGTAAGTTCCATGAGGGTGAAAGCCACATCTGTCTGGTTTTCCTATATCTTCAGTACATAATACAGTGTCTAACACATATCAGGCACTCTTAAATATTTTTGTAAATAAATGACCAAATTCCTTTTCTTCTCCTTAAACCAACCCCGTACAGCCATCTAACTATACCATGTGGAGGGCAGGTAGAGTCAAAGTTTCATTGCTTAAGTATCCGTTGGGTGCTTACCTAGTCAAGCACTGTGCTCTCCCCTATAGCAAGCCCAAAGAATTTAGCAAAACATGCCTGCCCTTGAAAAGCTTGTTTAAATAGATATGCAAGGCACACCTATCCAGCAACATTTCTGCCTGAAATTATCCGTAAAATGTGCCATTGCTTTTCCCACTCATGAACACAGTGTATTTTTTGTTCAGAAGGGGTGATCACTCAGGAGTGTTCTCAGGGAAAGGTTAAAAGGCCCTTGGGTGGCCCCTTGCTTAGTCTCTCACATTTCTAAATCTGGCTCTAAGCTTTGCTACTTGGAAAATGAGTTTTGTCAACCTAGAGGGGGTACATCATTTTCTTAGGACACACCCACACCAGCCAGGTTCAGAAGAGGTGGATGCCTAAACTAGAATACTAATCTATTGATTTGGCATAAGCAAAATAACTAGTAAGAACAATCAGATAATCACAGGAGCGAGTCTTCAGCCTGTAGGAAAATCCATGTGGGAAGCCAACAGATAACAGAAGGTTGCTTGGTGTGTGTGGCACCACAGCAAGGGGAGTTGGTTGTACAATCCCAATATTTGCTGGGAGACAACTCGAACGGGCTGATCCATCCATTTTCAGGATGGGGACGTGCTGAAATGTAATGCAAAGTAGAATTTTTCAAAGATTTTTATTTATTTATTTGACAGAGACAGCAAGAGAGGGAACACAAACAGGGGTGTGGGAGAGGGAGAAGGAGGCTTCCTGATTAGCAGAGATCCCAATGCGAGGCTGGATTCCAGGACCCTGTGACCATGACCCGAGGAAACAGAAGGCAGACACCCAATGATTGAGCCACCCAGGTGCCCCGAAAAGTAGATTTCTTGAGCCAGAGGTTCTTCCTAGACTTGGACGTGCTTCATTGCCAAGGATTTCCTTTTGAAAATCCTTTCACTCTTCCCAACTGACCTTCTTCTTCCCAATGCACTCTCTTTCTTTAGCTATGATGATAAGATTGATTAGGTTACTGTCTGGACTGGCTTTCAGCTGGGAATCTCTGTGATTTCATTTAAGGTGACTTTGCATCTCACTGGCCTTACCTAACTTGGTTTAATTTCACTCCTCAGATTCTTAGTTTGGTGGGTGCTCTGCGGATTCCTAATATAATTTAGTACAACTCTCCTTTGAGAGGGAAAAATGCATTTCTGACCCAGGAGTCACTGCTAATTTTTTTTCAGGTAGAAGAACAATTATTAAATGGTAGGAGTAATTAATTTTTTCTTGGGCAGTTAAGCAAAGCTTTCCAGAAGGGGTGATGTGAGAAGTGACTCTCAGGTTAGAAGCTTTGACGGTGGGGTGGAGCATATGGTAAGTTCAAAGTAGAGAGAACGATTGGTATCAACGTTCTATGTGACATATAATGTATATGAATGTGTAAGTGAAACTGTAAGGCACAGTTATATATTAGGGTACATAAAACAAGCCCACTGGGAGTTTAAATAAGTCCAGTAAGAGAGAACTGAGAGCATCTTCTGTCCCACAGCCCTCGGTCGGCCAAACAAACCCTGTGATGTAGCAATTATTGACTGTTCTGCCTGAAACACTGCCCACAAGCCAAACCATGAGCCGGGAACTGTGAAAATCTGTTCTAAGGATGCAATGACAAATATGCTTCTAAACGTTTTTCTCTTCTCATGGCCTTTATAAAGTACAGTTATTTCGGTAAATATAGAAATGTGACTTGCCCTCCTGTCCATCACCCCTACTAGGAGACTTTAAGTCCCAGAAGAAGAAAGAACTTTGCTTTTTAATAAACTAGTTCAGGTATTTGTCATTCCTATGCATGTCTTTCAACTTTTATGACATTCCTCAAAAATAGAGTATTGCTTGACGTGTTATAAACTTTACGTCAAGGATGTCACACGGAGCATTCTCCAGCTTGGCACTTTCATTCAACATGATGTTTTAAGATTCATCTATGTTATAGTTCTCTCTCTTCCATTTTAACTGTGATATAGTGTGCTATTGTATGCATATAATCACAGTGGGGTTTTTTTGTCTCTTGTTGGATATTTATTTTTCTATCCTTGGGGTAACACAGACAAACATTTTGGACCATGTTGGGCAACATCTAGTAAAGCTGAAAAAGCAGAAACTCTTCTACCCAAGAAAGTCCACTCCTAGATATATGCACTAGATCTACACTATGCAACATGGTAGCCACTAAACAACAGGCAGTTGTTTAGATTTTAATTAATGGAAATTAAAGAAAATATAAATATTAGTCCCTCTGTTGAACTAGCCACATTTCAGGTGCTTACTAGTCCCAGTGGCTGGTGGCAACTGAATTGACAGCACGGATACAGAGCATTTCCATCCTTACAGCAAGTTCTATTGAACTCTGTAGTGTTGCCTCAGAGAATAACTTCATTTGCATATTTGCAGTATACCATGAATGCAAAAAAGCACTTGTTATCTGTGGAATGAATGGATGTAAAAATATTGCGCCATGAGGCTGTATGTGATACATGTTGGTTGAGTTCCAGGAATAATAGCTAACCAAGGTTAGAGGGGGTGGGATTCGAGCAGTGAGCATTTCAGGGTCCTGTGCATGAGTTTGGAGAGTTGAGGAAGGTGTTTATCCAGAGCAGTCAAGTGCAACATAGCAAGAAAAGGAGTTGGAATCATTATTGTGGAGGAAACCAGATAGCCCCCAGACTGAGAAACTGTAGCAAGAATCAGATCCAAGGCAAGGCTCTGAGTGGGGAAAATGGGTCATAGGGTCAGAAGCCAAAAAGAATAAAAGGAGGCCAAGAGGTGAAGTCAAGGTAGGTCGGGGAGAGCAGTTGGGGGCAGAGGCTGTGAAAAATGTGAAACTCTCTGAGGCCTGTGCTGCTGGCTTTGAGATCAAAATCTGTTCATTTCTTAAGCAGATTGTCATCACTCACAAGAGGGAAAGGCCTGTCTACTTTTAGTGGAAGCTATGGTGAGGAGAGGGTTATCTGTAAGAATGTGGAGGAAGATTAGGATTTGGCTCCCACAACAAGGAGCCCTGAACATTTGGAAGGGTGAGGGTGGGGCCTGGTTGAGGCTGCTAAGAACTGCTTTTCTGAGAGAGTAATTACTCTGGGAAGAGTAAGAGCCAAGGGAGGGAGGTAGCAAGTGTAGTAAAAGAACAGATCAAAAAGGAGAAGGGGATGAAAGGGGCAAGGGTCAGATGAAGACAGAATGCAATGAGATAGGACATTATATATGTCTTAGTATTGGTTTTCAGTTCGCTGTAGAGTGCTTTCAATAAGTTAAAAAAAAACCTCAGTAGGAAAGTGGTGTGGGATTCAGAAGTCATGGGTCTGCCCATGCCCACCCCAGCACCTCCCCTGCTGCGCTAACTTCCACAAGTCAGAGGCAGTGTTTTTAAAGTTCTGGTTCTTTTTTTGGTGGCGGGGGACAGGTATGGGGTCACAGGGAAATTTGGGGATGAGTAGAGAATTAGAGTCAGCCACTATAAGTGCAAGCCACTTCTTGCACCAGTCAAAAAAGATGTCTTCTGTCATTCTCTGATACCTCGTGAAGCTTCGCTTGACAATAAAAAATCCTGTCTCTCCTGCCCCCTCATACAGCAGATCATCCAAACTCAGTTAAGATTCCAGTTACTACTTTTAAAACTCCATAATCAAATTCATGCCTACCTTCAAGAGAAAGAAAACTTATCAGAGGAGCAGTCCAAACGGAGCTGTTTGTTTGCTTGCTCACAAGAGTGCAGCCTTGTTTCTAACCACGGCTTTTGAAAACAAAGGGCTGGAAGGGCTAGAGATAGTTCACCTGAAGGAACAAGCAAACCTATCTGACCTTAAGAAAGTAATCATTCCAGTGGAGATTGTTCATTATGAAAGTAGGCAACTGTCTACCATACCAGAAATCTTTTCCCAATGACTTTCTATATCCTTTAGCGATACTGACGGGGGTTTGGATTCCCAAGCAAGGCCAGTCTGAAAGAGCTGTGTGTGTGCACATTACTAATTCTTTACAAAGATTACAGCCCTTTAATTCCCAAGGCCATTTCTTGTTCTGACTCCCCCCACTTCTTTCCAGCTCATGTCACTTTACTCCTCAGCCTCAAATTCCTGTGGCCAGGCATGAGCCAGTCTACTGAAATGTGGGCAACTGTCTTGGCATGCCCGGGCAATCAGATGTTTGAAGAAAATTGATGAATAACCATGAGTCCAAGAGATCCATAGGGCTTAGGGAATTAAAAGGCTTATTCTTGTGGTTAAACACTGGGAATGCCCTCTCATTCCCATCCACTGATTTCTCTATTATCAGCTGGTAAGCCGCAAGCAGATCCCTTGTTCATCTGCCAGGATGCAAACTAGCCCTTCTTTCAAGTCCCACTTTTGTTCTCAGGCTTAGGAACGCTGCAGTTATTCCAAAAGGAATCTGGCTGGCACAGTTAATTGGACTTATTACAGTATTGCAGCATCAGCCCGCATTTTCCTGGATTTGATTACTGAACCTTCCAAATATATGTCTTTGGGTCCTGATGCCATTGGTTAGGACCCTGTGGTTGAACCTACCATACCATAAACGACTAGACTGAATGCTTCCCCGAGCCCTAGTTTGATGAATAAACTATTTCCTTAGGCAAGGAGGTTTAGGAAAGCAATTGATCATCACAAACACTGACATATATGGAGTCCTTGTCATGTGTCTGGCACTGTGCTTGCATTGTCTCATTTAATGTTCGCACAACCAAACAAAGGCGGGTACCATTATTAATGTCCCATGTTTACAGATGAGTTTACTCCCATGTCTGTTTTCGTTCAGAACAAATGCTCTTAACTACTACATCATTGTGCTTCTTGGAAACTGTCTGCTCCTTGCTTCACTAGTAAGAGCTCATCTGATTCTCATTTGGTAGAAACTGGAATACAGTAAACAGATGTTTCCTTTCTGATGAAGTGATGGGTTCCACTGTCCTGTTCTACATATCAGCCGTGGATTCGAGGTAGGTGCGAGAAGCAGGTGTTACCAGAAGAAGCGAGTGTCTTACCAGAGAAGTAGGGCTCACACCTAGGAACCCTTCCCAAACATATTTACATGCATACAAAATAACATGCAACTCATGTGAAAACTCTAAGTGCTATGGGAGACAGCCAGGTGTTAATAGAAGGGACGCTGGCCTGAGAACCAAAAGGTGTTGTTTTAAGAGATAGTTGTGTAATGGTAACTCTTAATATTAATTTAAAAATAAAGTGGGCCTACCTCAGTTATTTTGAGTTTCTTGATTAGAAGCAGAAGAGAAGAAATAATCAGGGACATCCTCATGGATGAGCCGGGTTATGAAGGATGGTTAAAATTTGAAGTGGTAGGGAGGAAGGAAGAGACTTCACAGCCAAGGAGGACTAGGGAAGGAACGGTAGGGGTATGGCAGAAAGAGGGGAAAATAAACCTAGAATGTTTACGAGCCAGCAGAAAGGAAATGCTCATAAATGCTTTGAGGAGCAAAACCCACAAAGTCAGGCATAAGGAAAATCAGGGACCAATGGGCTGGTTCATTGTTGATTGATTGATTTTTATTGTAGTAAAATACACATGACATAAAATGTATCATTTTCACCATTTTAAAGTGTACAATTCAGTGATATTACACTCTCAATGTTGCACAATCATCACTACTATCCAGTCGCAGAGATTTTTCAACACACTCAACGGGAACACCATACCCATTAAGCCATTACTCCCTAGTCCCACCTCTGTCAGCCCCCTGGCAACAATGAAACTCTTTTTATCTCTGTGGATTTGCCTATTCTGAGTATTTCATATAAATGGAATCAGACAATATGTGGCCTTCTATGTCTGGCACTTAGCATGTATTTTAAAAATTCATTCAGGTTGTAGTAGGTATCAGAATCTCGTTCCTGGGACACCTGGTGGCTCAGTCGGTTAAGGTCTACTCAAGACCCCAGAGTCCTGAGACTGAGTCCCACATCTGGCTGGCTCTTTGCTCAGCAGGGAGCCACCTTCTCCCTCTGCCTGCCATCTCCTTGCTTATACTCTCTCTCTCTCTCTCTCTCTGACAAATAAATAAAAAAATCTTTAAAAAAAAAAGAATTTCATTCCTTTTTGTGGCTGAATCATATTTTGTGGTATGAATATGACTACAGCCTCTATAAACATTGATGTGTAAGTTTTGGTTTGAACACTTATTTTCAGTTATTTTGGGTGGATAACTAGCAGTGGAATTGCTAGATCATATGGTACTTCTAAATTTAATTTATCGAGGCAAAACTATGCTTTTCTTGGAAATCTGGCATGGTGAAGGGCTTTGATGTCTTAGTTGAATCCCGGCTATGCTACTTACTAGTTGTATGACTTTGAGCAAGGGACATAATCTCTGAGCCTCAGTTTTCTCATCAGCTGAATAAAGTTGTTTTGGGGATTACCTGGCACAGCATTTGTCACATAGAAAGCACCAGATACATGGTAGCTGCTAAGGAATACCCTATATCAGTCTCATGCTAAATGTGATGGATAGCAACACCACAGATAAATAGTGACCTAGGCCTCTTATTGATGTCACTAACTACCCCCACCCTACCATGCAGAACTCAGGAAGTGATCTGAATTTCTAGAAAAATGAGCAACTCCAATTCCTTAACTCCTCCATTTTTTAATTATTTCAACTGTGTGCCTGTGTGGGAACATATGCACACACACATACATATACATGCTAATTATTCTAGAGAAAAAGGTTCTTCAAAATGTCAAAAGCCTGTGTGTGTATGTGTGTTTTATAAAAGAGATACTTTCCAAGAAGAGGCAATTCAATGTAGTAGTTAAAAGCCTATGTTCTCAGTCAAAACAGACATGAGAGTAAATTCCAAATATGTGTTTATGAGCTGTGTAATCTTCATCAAGTTACCTCATCCTGGTGAGCCTCATTCTCTTCTGTAAACATGGGATATTAATAATAGTACCTACCCTTGTTGACTTATTGTATTAAATGAGATAATGTAAGCATGGCGCAAGGCACATAGCAAGCTCTCAATCTTTTGTTGTTGACGGGGGATACCCATAGCTATGACCTTCCTTGTTTTTCAGCATCCCCACAAAGCCATCTAAGTGGCCCATGGGGGTCAAAGAGCCAAGGGACTTTAGCCAGACCTGAAAGAAAGCCAAATAATCATAAATATTCCTTCCAAATGACATGAAATTCCACCCTAACAAAAGTACCTCGAGACTCTGTAATCTCAAATGTATCTTTTGAGTTTCCTGCTTATGATTAGTCTCTCTGTTGGAAGTTGTATTTTTCCAAGACGGATTAACTTTCTACCTACACTGAACAGAATCATATAGCATTTGAGCTGAAAGGGGAAGGGACGATGAAAGGAACTAACATCTATTGTACTTTGTGCACCCAATTGCCTTATGTGATCTTTGAAATAACCCTCTTGTGAGATAAGTATCTGTATTTCCATCTTGCACTGCAGAATTGGGCTCAAAAGTCACTCATGCTGAACTTGTAGCTGTCAGAACCAAGGTTTGAACCCAGATTTTTCAAAAGCCTTCCATTTATTATACATTTGCTTTCAAGAATTTCTGGGATCTTGTTTTGCTCTTGGCAAAGCAGAAGCCAAGAAAGTTAAAATGAGTTGCCCAAGGTTATTTAGCCAGTTAATGATAAAGCAGGGGCTAAAAACCGGTTCCAAGCATGCCAGCTCATGTTGCTTTATTGCCTCTTAATGGATGAATAATGGGGTGGTTTATCAGTTTAAGAAGTTTCAAAGATTGGAGCAAATCTGGAAATAAGTCTGCTCTACCTTAATTACTTCCAATTCATGTTTCACAGGCTTAATTCCAAAATGTTTTTCTAGTCAGAAATGAACCAGTGCCCTGGTGTTCCCTGATGTTTTGATGTTTGTGTGTCCACTGTATTTGCTACTTGATGTTCAGAAGTAGCACATAAATGCAAGCAGTCCTCAGTTGATTGCAGTTCTTTGTTCTAAATAGATGTTAATGACTGTGGGGGCATCTGGGTGGCTCAGTTGGTTGACCGTCCACCTTCAGCTCAGGTCATGATCTCAGGGTCCTGGGATTGAGCCCTGCATCAGGCTCCCTGCTCAGCAGGGAGTCTGCTTCTCCCTCTCCTCCCTGCTTGTGCTCTCTCTCTGAAATAAATAAAGTCTAAAAAAATATGTTAATGACTATGGTGGTTAATTTTATGTGTCAACTTGGTTAGGCTGTGGTGCAGATTTTTGGTCAAATACTAGTTTAGATGTTGCTGCGAAGGTATTTTTTACATGTGATTAACATTTAGATCAGTGGACTTTGAGTAAAGCAGATTACCTTCTATAATGTGGATGGGCCTCATCTAATCAGTTGAAGACTTTATGAGAAAATGAGGTCCTCTGAGGAATAAGAAATTCTGCCTTCAGACTGCCTTTGGACTTGAGATTGTAACATCAGCTCTTCCCTGGGTCTACAACCTCCAGCCTGCCCTGCAGATTTTGGACTTGCCAGCCCCCTGTTGTGTGAGCCAGTTCAAATAAATCAAACAATCAAATAAATGTACACACACACACATACACATATCTTCTTAGCACCATTTCTCTGTAGAACCTTGACTAATACTACCACCTACTAATATACCAGGCACAGTGCTGGGCTCTCTGGATATAGAGAAGAGGTCTCTGTTCAGAGATTTGTACAATGTGGCAAAAAATGAGAAAGCTCACTGACAAAAGTAGAACAATGTAGGAAACAAAGCCACAAGGAAAGCATCAAGGTATATTTCCTGATGCCCTTTATACTTGCTACTAATACTGATACTTAGGCTTTATCTGTAAGGGGACACTTGACTTAATTCTGAAGGAGAGACTTTGACACGAGGCAAAAATTGATTCCCCTCCTCTTAGACTGTCCTAAGAGCTTAAATTATTGATTGAATTTATTAATTTGGTCAACATTCATTGAATCATGGCTTCTTGCATGGTGTGTAATAACAAAGTAGTAATGGTCTGAGGAGCCTCAAAGTTACTAGGGCCCCTTCCTGATCTTGGCCTGCTCTCCAGTACCCAGGATAAGGATGGAGAAGTCACTTAATGTAGCTGTAGAGTGAAAACCAGGCACATGGAATTTCCTGATCAGCCCACGTGTCTCTCTGGCAACTGGATTTGAGTGCAATTAAACAACATGCCTATGAACCAGGGCAGTAACCTGTCCCCAGCCTCCTACCTCCTGGTTTCTAGTCCTGCCTTCTCAGTTTACAGGCTCTATAAGTGCCTACTTTGCTGGCCCTGGATATTTTAGGGAAAGCTTATGCCTTTAACATGTGAACTCTACTTATTCCCCAAAATACCAGCTCTTCTCTGACTTCCTACACTGGAATCACAACAGTTTTGTGAGAGGGAAGACTGGTTAATGCCCATAGAATACTTGGAGAACCATGCAAGGTAGCATATGGATATTTTCAAAATGTTGTCTTCTTTGCCCAGTATCTAGGCTAGTACCAGACCTATAGTGCTTATCTGAATGGGTCTCCCTGGTTAACATATAAGCGCTGCAAAGGAGAGTCTTTGTCCCATTCTGCTTTGTACCCCTACAGTTTGGGACCACTTCCTCTGCTCACATCTTTAGTGTAGATGTTCTTCAGTCCTCTATCCAAGGATCTCTTCTCTCTCTGCACAGTGTCATCGATTCACAATTCTATGCTTCAGCCCAAATCTCTCTTCCAAGCTCCAAGTCCACACATAGCTAGCTAGCTGCAGAGATGTGTCTCCCTGGCTATTCACAGTACCTCCAACCCAGTGTGTCCAAAACTGAATTCATTCTACACACACACACACACACACACACACACACACACACACACACACACACATTGGTCCTAGTCTATGCTTCCCCATCCCTGCAAATGGCATAACCATTATCCCTGTTGCTCCCTGTTGACTCCTTTCTCTTTCACCTTCCATATCTAATCATTGACCTTCATCCATTCGTTCAGGTTTCTGAGTTCCTTTTCTACAATGATGTTTTCTAGAAAACTTCCAAATACAATAGTGCAGTGAAACCTGTCCCCTGTATCCATTGCTCAGCTTCAAATTTACCTGTTTATAGAAAATCACGTTTTATCTGATTTATCCCACTTCTTCCCATCCTCAATCATTTTGAAACAAATCCCAGAGATCATTTAATCTACATTTCATTATGCAACTCTTCAAAGTAAGTTACAGAAACATCCAGAATCACATTACCACACCAAAACCAAAATTCACAATGATCAAATACCCAGTGTTCAGATTTCCTCATTGTTTTATAAATGGCATTGCTTTCTTATATTTTAATAGCTAAATAAAGTTCCTGCATTGCAATTGGATAAATCTCTTAAATCACTTTAATCTAGTTCCCCCCTTTATTCCTGCCTTTTTCTCCCTGCCATCTTTTGCTTTAAAAACTGCATCATTTATGCTCTAAGAGTTTCCCACAGTTTTGATTATTGATTGCTGTTTCCCTGGATTTACTATGATGTTATTGTAAAGTATTGGTTGTTAGCTCTAAAGACTTGATCATGTTCCAGTTCTCTTTCTCCAAGACTGTTTCATCAGGTGGCTTTATTCTTACATCATGAGGCACAGAATGTCTGCAATGTCTGCTCATTTCTCTTTCTGTGGTGTTATCCATTAATATTCATCATCTGAGTCCCTTACTTCATAGGGTCTTGCAAATATTGATTCTATAATTCTGTCTTTTCCTCTAGGAGAAATATCCTTTCATTGATTTCTATGGCCACCCAGAGTTCATTCAGGAAAGGTGGGGTAAATGCTTGACTACACCACCATTCCCTTTTTTAAATCAATTTGTGAAATAGTTTCCCTAGCATCCTCCAAAAGTGACCAGTTAAGGGTTTTCACTGGAGGTGGGATAAGAGAGGGAGAGTTACTGTTATGAACTCATGGAGCTTTAATATATTAAGCACCTCAATTTTTTCAGTTATTACCAATGATCAATCACCACTTACTTGGCCATTGGCTGTTAAGTCCTTTTGAGTATCCTATTAGTTTTTTGTAACAGCTCTACTGAGGTATAATTGATGTGCAGTATACTGTGTATATTAAAGTGTATGGTTTGATAAATTTAGACATATGTGTACAATCATGAAACCACCACGATCAAGATCATGAACATGTCCATCACTCCTAAATGTTTCCTTACATCCTTTTGTAATCCTTCCCCTCACTTCTCTACCACTCCTCATCCGTAGGCAATAACAAATCTCCTTTCTGTTACTATAGATTAAATCTCATTCCTCAGAGTATTATGTAAATGGAAATATAGAATATATATGTGCTTTTATACTGGCTTTTTTCTTAGCAATATTATTTTGATATTCATTCATGATAATGCCTCTATTAATAGACCCTTATAAGATATGTGATTTGCAAATATTTTCTCCCAGTCTTAGCTTGTCTTTATATTCTTTTAAAGATATCTTTCTAGAGGCAACCCATGGAATGGGAGAGGATATTTGCAAATGACACTACAGACAAAGGGTTGATATCCAAGGTCTATAAACTACTCAAACTCAACATCCAAAAAGAAGAACACATCATAAAATGGGCAAGATACATGAAGAGGCACTTCTCTATAGAAGACATACAAATGGCTAACAGACACATGACAAAAATGTTCATCATCACTAGCTATCAGGGAAATTCAAAACCACACTGAGATACCACCTTACACCAGTCAGAATGGCCAAAATTAACAAGACAGGAAACAACAAGTGTTGGAGAGGCTGCAGAGAAAGAGGAACCCTCTTGCACTGTCGGTGGGAATGCAAGTTGGTGCAGCCGCTTTGGAAAACAGTGTGGCGAATCCTTAAAAAATTAAAAATAGAGCTACCCTATGACCCTGCAATTGCACTACTGGGTATTTCCCCCAAAGATACAGATATAGTGAAAAGAAGGGCCATATGTACCCCAATGTTCATAGCAGCAATGGCCACAACCTCCAAACTGTGGAAAGAGCCAAGGTGCTCTTCAACTGACGAATGGATGAAGATAGTACATTTATACAATGGAATATTATGCCTCCATTAGAAAGGATGAATACCCAACTTTTGTAGCAACATGGATTGGATTGGAAGAGATTATGCTGAGTGAAATAAGCCAAGTAGAGAAAATCAAGTATCACATGGTTTCACTTACTTGCGGTGCATGAGGGGTAATATAGATGGCAGTAGGAGAAGGAAAGGAAATGGGAAGTAGGGTAAATCAGGGAGGGAAACGAAACATGAGAGACTTTGGACTCAGAAACAAACTGAGGGTGGGGAGCTGGGAGAGCCTGGTGGTGGGTACTGAGGGCATGTACTGCATAGAGCACTGGGTGTGGAGCATGAACAATAAATCTTGGAACACTGAAAAAATAAAATAATATAATAAAAAAATAAATCCTTTGTTAGTCAAAACAAACAAAAGAAGAGATATCTTTCCAAACTAGAAGGTTTTAATTTGCATGAAGTGCCATTTCTCAATTTTTTTTTTTTATTTTTTACATCAAGTTCTTGGTGTCGTAGCTAAGAAATCTTTGCCTGATCTAAGGGCACAAAGATTTTTCTCCTGATTTTTCTACTAAAACTTTTAAAGTTTTAGGCTCACATTTAGGTCTACAATCCATTTCCAGTTAACTTTTGTATATGGCGTGAAGTACAGATCAAAGTTCATTCTCTCTCTCTCTCTGTCTCACATATGGATGACCAGTTGTCTCAGCACCATTTATTGAAGACTGTCCTTTCTCTGCTAAATTGCTTTTGTAACTTTGTTGAAAATCAATTGACCATATTTTTATGGATCTATTTCTGGGCTCTCTATTCTGTTCTATTGATATATTTGTCTGCCTTTACACTGATAACATATTGTCATATTAAGTCTTTGAAGTCAAGTCTTATATGTCTTAAAGCTTTGTTTTTCCATTTCAAAGTTGTTTTGGCTATTCTAGGGTTTTTTGAATTTCCATATGCATTTTTAAAACTGTACTGAATGTATGATAATCAATGGGGGAGAAATTGGTTTCAACAATAACTTTCCATTTTTTTGGTCATTAATTTTCTCAGCAATTAAGTTTTCAGTGTACATGGTTTGCACATGTTTTGTTAGATTTATCCCTAAGTGCTTCATACATTGGATGCTATCATCATCATATTTTTAACTTCCATTTCCAATTGTTGTTAATATATAGAAATATATTTTGTATGTTGATCTTGTATCATCAAACATTTCTATACTTACTTATTAGTTCTAGTAGATTTTTTGTAGATGTCATATATTTTTTACATTGTTATCTATGAATTAAGACAGTTTTACTTCTTCTTTTCAAATTTGGACATCGTTCCTTACTATGCTTTATCAGACTGGCTATTATCAGCAGTGCAATGTTGAATAGAAGTATAAATGTGGGTATCTTTTCCCTGCTCCCTATCTTAGTAGGGAAAGCATTTGGACTTTTACCATAAGATATAATGTTACCTGTAGGATCTTTCAAAGATACTCTTTAGCAGATTGAAGAAGTTCCTTTTATTTTTTCTAGTTTGCTTTGAATTTTTATCAGGAATAGATGTTGAATTTTGTCAAATAATTTCTCTGAATCTATTGAGGTACTCATGTTGCTTTTTCCTTTCTGAGCTGTTGAAATGGTGAATTATAATTATTGATTTTTGAATGTTCAACCTAACATTGCTGGGATAAATTGCACTTGGTCATAATGTACCATATTTTTTAATATATCTTTGAATTCAATTTTCCTAAATTATTGTAAGAAATTTTGTGTTTGTACTCCTGAAAGATATTCTGCAATGGTAACATTTGACTCAAAATGAGTTAGAGAAACTCGTGAAATGAGTTTCAATTTTCTGGAAGAGTTTGTGTAGGACTGATATTATTTATTCCTTAAACATTTGGTAGAAATCAGCAGGGAAACCATCTGACCTAGGAGTTTTCTTTGTGAGGATATTTTAACTACAAATAAAATTTTATAAATCGAAATAGGACTAGTCAGATTATCTATTTCTTCTTCAGTGAGCTTTGATAGTTTGTATATTTCAAAGGAAATACCAAAAATGTGGTTGAGGCTTTGCCACAGATGAGCTTTCTAAAATAAGTTTTCCACTTCATTTTGCCTAGAAACAAAAAGAAAAGTAGATGAGTTTAAAGCCATGAAACATAGAATCAAAGAGAGAAACACTAGACCACTCCGTTGCTTATGGTCTTTGGCTGAGGCCAAAAAGTTTGAACTGGAGTTGAAACTTCACTTGTGACATGTACTGCTGTGTTTTTTTTTAAGCATGATTCTTTTTAAAGTCTGTTCCCACCAACCAAGTAGACTATTTGACTAGTTTCTATTTTCTGCATATGAGAAGGGATTAGGTCCGTTTCTCCTAATTTTAGAAATGCAGGCATACGTGACAAGTTGGTTTGTCTTGTTCACCCTGCAAGCAAAATTAAAATTAACTTCTGAAAGGATTTACAGCTTAAAATTGCAGCCATAAAATTAGGTAAAAGTAACATGCTGTTCTTGGCAAATGAAGACAGAGATCCTGGCCTGCTGTTTGCTGGGTTTTGGGGGAGGGGGTTTCCCCTTCATTTTCCTTCTAGTCATGAGGGATGGATTTGCTACAAGCCATTCTTTTTTTCTGTTTCAGATCCTCCTCCCCATGTCATCTTTCCTGATCTCTGAGCAAGGCAAAACATCTTTAGCCTCATCTACACCAGTGGGCCTTAGATACATAATTTAAATATCTAGCTACATATTATCTTTATGGAAACTACCTGTATTTGTTTCCGATTTTGTCTCCTTCTCATAGTTCCTACTGCTGGTGAACTCCACATGGACTTACCATCCATTTATCTGGACATTTGTTAGACTCCCTTCCCCTAGTACAAAATACAGAAATGGCAGTGTCCTTGATCATTCGGACTCTATAACAGATGAGTTGGTCTTTCAGGATATTTCCAACAAGATGCAGCCTCTGTCCTGGAAGGCCCAATCCTTCCTGTTTCTGTAGGTTCAAATCTTAGAGAGCTTATCAACTCTTCCATTCTAACTTAGGCTCCCAACTTGAAACCTTAAAGGATTTTGTTTTCAAATCCTTGGAATGATTTTCCTAAAGACATATTATAAATGAATGATAAGGCTCTGGGCCAAGCCACTAAATCCCATGACATTGTATACCTAAAGTCTAATAGCAAGAGTAGGGTCACAAAAAGTGGAAGGACATGCAGCCCCACCATGAATTACACAGCCAAGGAAACAGCCTCAGCCTAAGCACTCAAAATAATCTTGCATATTATTATTAAAAAAACTTTCATCACAATTTATCTGAAGTAGTCAAAAGGGAAAGCTATTAGAGTGGGCAATGCATACCATATAAAATAGTGCTATTGTTGGAAAAGAGAGATGGTGACATTTAAGAAAGGATGTGTGAATGTATCATATATGAATTATATCTCAATAAAATTGTTACAAGAAAGAAAAAGAAAGGACGTGACTAGAATTTCCAGAGAAATGGAAGGAATATGTGAAGCATTCCAACGAAATGGATCCTCTGATAAATAGACTTCTAGGAGTAGAATATTCGAAGTGATAGGTGGGTCTGTGATGGTAGGTTGAGCCTGATTTATAAGGGCCCTTAAAGGTCATATTTGGATTTTGAATTTTGCTCCTTTTCAGGTAAGGAATCATTAAAGGTTCTTGAGAGAATGTGGAATACAACACGCATCTAAGTTCTAGAAAGTATCTCTTTACCTTTTCCAATGATACTTTCACTTTCTTCTTTTGATTACAGTTATCTCCTTCATTAGGTTTTAAGTTCCTCGAGTGCAATAAATATTGCATTGCTTTCTAAATATTTGTCTTTTCCATAGTGTCCAACATGGTGCCTTGATATACAGCAGATGTGCCTTAAAGGTTGTTCTCAAATCACTGAAGTGGATTTGGCGTAAGAAAGCCTTGGTTCTTGTCCCTTTCTAACCATGCCCCCCTATTTAATTATGTCTTAGATCACTCACTCCTCCCCATCCAACCTCCATGACCCTTGTTCGGGCCACCATCAGTGCAACAGTCTCTTAATTGGTCTTCCACCCCACTACCCACCCTCCTGTCCATTATCCTTAGTGCCATTAGAATATTTTTTTTCTCAAATGTTAATCTGATCAAGTTATTCCCTACTTAAAATTATTCAGTGACTTCTTATTGCTCTGAGGATAAAAAACCAACCTCCCTAACATGGCCAGTGAAATTCTACATGAGCAGGCATGTCCCTGCCTGTACACAATCATCTCATGTCATGTCTCTGCTTTCTTGTTCCAGTCACTCTGGCTTTCTTTAAGTCTCTCCTATGTGCCATGCTCTCTTTCACTACAGGGCATATACCTATATTGTCTCCTCTGCCTGGAAGATTCTCTGCCTCACTTCTGTCTCTTGATAGTTTATGCTACCTTATTCTTCAGATCTCAGTTAAACTATACTTCCTTAGGTAAACCTTCACTGATCCTATCATGGAAGCCAAGTGCTGCCCCTGTTATATACTCTCATGTCCTTCTGTTGGTGTCCTTTGTATCATATGACCCAATTGTAATTAAAAGATTATCATTTACTCTTCCAATGTCTATCTCCTCTACAAGATTATACAACAAAGAAGCGAGTCTATTTTATTGAACGATATACTCCCAAGGTATAATCCAGTGCCCGGCACAAAGTAGGCAGGAATTCAATAAGTCTTTGTTGAATGAAAGAATAATGTTTTTGTCTTAATGACTTAAATATTGTAACTCTGTCACACTTTTCACAATTATTATTCTTTAAATGTTTGTATAATTGATTTATATTCCATATGAGAATGTAAGCCCCCTGATGGCAGGGACTATATTTATTTTTTAAACTAAGTTATAGTTTACAAACAATGAAAGGTATGGATTATAAACATATACTTTCAGGCACCTGGGTGGCTCAGTTGGTTAAACATCAGACTTTTGATTTTGGCTCAGGTCATGATTCAGTGTTGTGAGATCGAGCTCCACATCGGTCTCCAGGCTCAGCAGGGAGTCTGCTGGAGATTCTCTTCCTCTCCCTCTGCCCCTCCCCCCATCGCTTGTGTGTGTGTGCATGCACACACTTTCTCTATTTCTAAAAATAAATAAATCCTTACATCACTCCAAACAAAATATAGAACATGTGTTCCATCCCAGAAAGTACCCTTTCACCTGTGAGTCAACTTCGCTCTCCCCACTTCCTTACCTCCCCACAGAGATAACTGCTATAATGATTTCTGTTATCTCAGACTTGCTTTGTATTCTGGACATTTGTATAAGTGGATTCATACTAAATGTGCTCTTATGTATCTGGCTTCTATAATGTCTGTGAGATTCATCCATACAGTTACGTCCATACAGTTATCAACAGTTGGTTCATTTTTTTATTCTTGAATAGTGTCCTGTTGTACAAATATACTACAGTTTGTTTATCCATTCACCCACTGGTGGAAATTTGAGCTCTTTCCACTTTTGGGTTATAAATAAAGCTCTATGAACATTCCTGTATAAGTCATAGTCAATGTTTTATAGTCATATCCCCCTCCACCTAGCACAGTGCCTGGCACTCAATAAATATTTGTTGAACAAATTAATAAATCTAACTAATCCTCATATTGTCAGTTATAATCTACCTTTCCTTCCTGCTTTGGATATTAGGATGCAAATGAGGAAGAATGACCCAATTACAGAAACTAGAGTACCTTCTAAATTTTCTAAAAAGTAAGTTGCAGAATTTGTACTTTAAATATTATCACTAGCAATTCCTTTAACACATCTCACAACCAAACTTGTCACACAAGTATGTGATGTCATGTGCCCCTGGTAGGAGTTCCAGATTAAAAAATAAGACATAGAGTTAAATTTATATTTCAGATGAACAACAAATGGGTCTTTCATATAAGGGTGTCCCAAATATTGTACGGAACATATTTATGCTAATTTGGGACACACTTATAAAAACTATTTCCCTGTTTTTCTGAAATTCAAATTTAACTCAGCTCCATGCATTTTTGTTGGCTAAATCTGGCCACCCTCTGTGAACTGTGGAACCTCTCATCCTTAGGCCCTTTCCATCCTTAAAGCTTAAGATTCCTCACCTGCTCCTAGTGACTGGACCTAGGAAATGCTGTTTTTTCATAGCTGCTCAGTAAGTACTTACTGGCAAGGGAGAGGGAGGCATCTACTTTAAGAACATTATGGGCAATGTTCAGTTCATCTATTTCTGTGTTAAGCAATTGCTTGGCAAATTCATTTTAAGGTCTCACTGAACAGTACATCCCCATGGGCCCTGGTTCATTCTGGCTGGCTAGGGCTTTTCCAGTTGAAATCCTGCATGGCTGTTCTCCTCCTCACCCCCTGTCCCCATCAGTTGTGTTTGTGTATGTGTGTGAACACAGATGTCAGAGGGAAATACCTTCCTGAACTACTCAGTAATGTCTGGTATCAGCGTCATCCTTAAAGTGTGGGTGACAAATTCCACCTGGTAGGGAGCCAGCTCCCACAGATCACTTCCTTCTTTCCCCAGAAACTTTCATTCATAAACTCAGAGGGAGTCGTTCTTTAAAAGTAAATGCACATTAAACATAGGACAAGACTCAGCTTGGTTTAATGTGCATATGTGTGTAAATTTCAAAGAACGGGTTCTGTTTTAAAATTGCTCAAAGTAGGGGCGCCTGGGTGGCTCAGTTAGTTAAGCCACTGCCTTCTGCTCAGGTCATGATCCTGGAGACCCGGGATAGAGCCCCACATCGGGCTTCCTGCTTCGGCGGGAAACCTGCTTCTCCCTCTCTCAGTCCCTCTGCTTGTGTTCCCTCGCTAGCTGTGTTTCTCTCTGTCAAATAAATAAATAAAATCTTTTAAAAAAATTGCTCAAAGTAAAGTCAAACTGTCTGTATTATTAGCCTGAAGTTCGGAAAACTAGGTGGATGCTAAAGGGGCGTGGCTTGGTGGAGGAGCACTAGTCATTATCATGAATGTGGCCCCAGGAATAGATCCAATCCAGCCAAAGAGGCCCTGAGACCACCTGCAACTGCTAAAATGTTACCTTGGCATCTTGTATCACTTTTCCCATTTAGAAGTTTATCTGTGCACTGAAAAGTGAAGCCCTGACTTTGAGTCTTCACTTTGTAATTTAACCAGCAAGTGACACAGCTCTGAGATTCAGGTTTGTGTGAGGATTTTTCATCTGAAGAAATGGACATATAAAAATTCTTCTTTTGTATGTTCCAAAAAGATTTATGAGAATCATATATAAAGGTTGTTTAGAAAGTGTAGAAATGATACAAGTAATATGATAAGGTAAGTAAACCAATGTTGATTTAAAACATGCAAAAGAAGAAAAAGGCACCACTCTCTTGACCCTGATCTTTTTTTTCCTGACTTCTCAATTTCAGGCTAAGTCCTGGAACTAGTGGCAATGGGTCTGATGGAAAAATAAAAACAAACAAACAAAAAAAACAGGAAACAAAGAGTGAGGATACCAGAGTTCTTATACTAACTCTGACACTGAACTTCCAATATGGAGGAAGTCACTAACAGCTAGGCCTGCATTTCCTCACCTTGAAAATGCAAATCAGCCACTGAGTGTGCCCCTGTTAGGTAGGGTAGGCATGATACTAGATATTGTAGCTATAAATAATACAAACTAACATATGTTGAGCATACTAGATGTGCCAGTCATTTTGCTAGGGACATTATCTCTAACCTCATGAAACCCCACAAAGTAAAATTTTATCCCTATTTTATAGTTCACAACATTGAGGCTTGGAGAGTTGGTTTTAAATTGATTTGCCTTATGGTAAATAAATCAAAGTCTTCATTCTCATTGGAGCTTACTATCTAGGAGGGTAGTTGAAGATAAAAATAAATCATTGTAATTTTGTGTATGGGTATATGTTCCTACACATACCTGTACATCTGAAATATCCATTTCAGACTCATGGTAGGAAATCAGATGAGATTTGGTGTGAAGGGTCTCTTGAAGAATCCTTAAGTTATCAAAGCAGAATAGTTCTGTTACGTTGTATGAAACCAGCAATCATTTAAATAATTTACTGAGCAACTTCAAGGAGAATTTATTCTAATCCATTCTATATCATTTTGCACTATTTAGAGCAATAACAGGGCCCCAGGCCCTCTATGACATCACCTCTTCTTTCTTCTGAGATCTGGTCACAACTTGAAAACCCACAAATTTCTTCAACTTTGCCAGAATCCATCATCCATCGATTCTACTACCTTTTTCACTGCTTTTTACCCACTGCCTGCCTGTGTTCACTTCCCTCCTTAGGAAGCCTAGATTCCATGGTCCACAATTATAATTCCTTTTTTCTGTACATCTTTGAATCTTTTGCCTTTCTTGTCCTTTATCACTCTCACTTAACAGAACCCAACTTTGATGATACCCAATTCTCCTGCTAATCTACATCTGTACTCACATGACTGAACAAGGCTAAAGAAAACTTCACAGTGTTGGTAACTAGTGTTCCTTTAAGTTCAAGTGGGCCCTTACAGCTGCCTTGCAGTCCTACTATGTTTCCTTGGTTCTCCTTCCTAAAATTGCTGTGGTCCAAATTACCACATTGTTAAATCCACTAGTATATTCTTTTTTAAAAATATTTTATTTATTTATTTGACAGAGAGAAACACAGCGGGAGAGGGAACACAGCAGAGGGATTGAGAGAGGGAGAAGCAGGCTTCCCACCGAGCAGGGAGCCTGATGTGGGGCTCGATCCTGGGTCTCCAGGATCATGACCTGAGCTGAAGGCAGTTGCTTAACCAACTGAGCCACCCAGGTGCCCCAAATCCACTAGTATATTCTCTACCTGTATTTTACTTGACTTATCAACAGTTTAGCACAGTTTGTCACTCTTTCCCTGCATTTCCTCCCTTGGTAGAATCATCTCGCCTTGTGGCTTTATATAGATACCAATGGTGGCAGAGACAGTGCTCACCAGATAATCCCTATTCTCTTCTACTTTCCATGCTCTTAGGTCATCCACTATGTCTAGTTCTTGCAAAGGGCAATACGAGCACAATAGGGGCAAATTCAAAGAAACAATTAGCATCTGAGGGAGTGGAGTTGCTACACAGAAGCAGCTTGAAAATCCAAGTCACTTTTGGAAAAAAAATGTTACTAAGGAGACCTGACTCTAACTCATTGGATCGTGACATGAACGAAAAATAAACCTTAGTTGTTTAAAACCACTGAGATTTAGGGTTTGTTACTACAACAGAGTCAAGTCTGTACTGACAAAAGCACTACATGTGTAAGTCCAAGCTAGCCATTCTCCCTGGGACTCCAGATTCCATCGTAGCTGACCTATGGAATCTACTAGCTATCCGATTTCTCCATTTAGATGTCTACTAGACATCTCAAAACCAGAATTCTTAAATGTATTTTTTTAAGATTTTATTTATCAGAAAGAGAGAGCACAAATGGGTGGGGAGCAAAGGGAGGAGAAGCAGGCAGGAAGCTTGACTTGGGGCTTGATTCCCAGGACCCTGAGATTGTGACCTGAGCCGAAGGCAGATACTTCACTGACTGAGGCACCCAGGTGCCCTCAAAACCAGAATTCTTGACTTTTCCCCTCAAAGCCACTCTTCCAACAAGAGATGTCACTCCCGGGCTCAAAACCATTTTTTTAAGTTTTTCTTTATATATGTTAGTGAACATACGGGGTAATATGAGTTTTAGCTGTACAATATAGTGCTCCAATGCTTCACACATCATCCTGTGCTCATCAGGACAAATGTACTCCTTAAACCCCATCAACTAGTTCCCCCATCCCCCCACCCACCTCCCCTCTGGTAAGCATCAGTTTGTTCTCTAGAGTTAAGAGAAAGTCTCTTTTTTGATTTGTCTCTCAGCCTCTCTTTTTTCCCCTTTGCTCATTTGTTTCCAAAGGCAAAGTTCTTAGAGTGGTCTCTAAAATCTGTCACAGTCTGGCTCCTACTACATCTCAGGCCTCATCATTTCTATTCCCTTTACTCCATCCCAGCACTCTGGCCTCTTTGTTGCTCAGCCAAAGCATCCAGCATGTTCTCGCATCTCCTGCCTTTGCTCTTGCTCTTCCCTTGTCCTGGAACCCTCTTACCCCAGATTAACTACTTAGCTCCCCCCGGCATTTTCTCTAGCAAAGGTTCTCAAACTTTTCTGGGCAACAGAATCACCCAAAGTGCTTGTTAAAAACACAGATCGCTGGGCCCCACTTTGAAGTTGATGATTGAGTGGGTCTAGGAGGGGGCAGTAATTTACATTTCTAACAGGTTTCCAGAGCTAATGACACTGGCGCTGCTTGAAGAACCACTATTCTTTGCTCAGAAGTTACCAGATCAGAGCGCCTGGGTGGCTCAGTTGGTTAAGCAGCTGCCTCTGGCTCAGGTCGTGATCCCGGGATCCTGGGATCAAGGCCCAGATTGGGTTCCCTGCTCAGTAGGGAGTTTGTTTCTCCCTCTACCCCTCCCCCTAACTCATGATCTCTCTCTCTCTCTCTCTCTTGCTATCTCTCCAGTTCAAAAAAAAGTTACTGTATGACCAAAGCCTTCCCTGACTTTCCCATATAAAGTGACAACCTGACTACAACACTTTGAGTCCTTCTTACCCTGCTTTATTTTCCTCCATAACAAATAGTACCTGACAAATACAGACGTAGCATTTCTTTGTCTATTGTTTGTCTTCCCCTATGGATTGCAAACACCACGAGAGCAAGATTTCGTTTCACTTGTGGCTGTATGATACAACCTCTAGCTCTCATGCCTAACATGGTACCTAACACAGAGTGGACGCTTAATACATATTTGTGGACTGAATGGTCAAAATAAAATGTATAGCCAGCTTTCTGTGATGTAAGCTCGTGGAGGAATTGCTCACAAAAATAACTACTTTTGAGTACTTGGGTGGCTCAATTGGTTAAGTGTTTCCCTTTAGCTCAGGTTGTGATCCTGGGGCCCTGGGATAGAGCCCTGCTTCAGGCTCCTCACTCAGCAGGGAGCCTGCTTCTCCCTCACCCTGTCTGCCACTCCCCCTGCTTGTGCTCTCTCTCTCAAATAAACAAATAAAAACATTTTTAAAAATTTAAAAAATTAAAAAAAGAATAACTCACTTTTGCCAACCCTTCATTTACTCCAGCTAAGCTGCTTTTCCATTCTTACATTACATCTCTTGTTTCCTGGGTTACCTTGTGTGTCATTGTCATCCCTGCTACCACTTCTGACAGAAAGCACTGATGATGCAGCACTGGTGATGCCTGGAAGAACTGACTGGCTTCTTGAAGGGATGCTGTGATGTAAATCTGTATTTCAGGAAACCAAAGGGAGGAGAATCCCAGGTGGAGCCAGTCGAACACTTGGAGCTCTGTTATCCTGAGAGCAATTATTTCACAGCCCTTTACTGAGTACCTGCTTTTGTAAGAGCTACAGAGAAGAAAACAGAGTTCTCTTTCCACTCTGATGGCAGAACCAAACAAAATGAGTCAAATATGGCAAATCACCATTAGCAGAGAGGGGTACTAATAACTTCTGCCCAAAATTGCCTAGAGGGAAAATTGATGCTGGTTTTGGGGGTGGGGGGTGGGACGGGACTTCACCAAGACGATGGTGTTTGAGCTGAATTTTGAAGTATCCGTAGAAGTTTGGTTTCTGATAAATGGGAAAATGGGGTAAGGAAGGCATTTTGGACAAGGGAGCCAGCATCAGCAAATGGATAGATGTGATACTGGTGATAGATAGATACTGGTGCTATTAAAAATGCTACATGATCAATTACATGCAGACATCAACAAATTCCAAATGGACGTCCTAACCAAGTTGAGTGGTTATCAGCCATAGACAAACTGACATGGATATATCATTGCATCCCCCTTGACTCTCAGCTCCAGAGAGAGGCTGGGGTGTTAAAGGAATGCCAGAGTGTGGCATAGCTAATATCCATGTAATAATAATAGCTGACACCAAGTGCTTACCATGAGCCAAGCACTGTGCTTTGTGTGCTTTATCTTATTGACTCCTCCAGTCAACCCCTAAATGGTACATATTGTTGTCATCTCCCTTTGACATTTTAAGTCACTTGGATCAGATCAATCCCAGATAGGCTGGGATTTAAGCCTCTACAGATTGACTACAGAGTTTATACGCTCATCCAAGGCACACTGCCTCAGGTAATGGCAGAACATAGGTCATCCCTCTAACACTGTGGGAATATACAAAGAGGTAAAATAGGTTGACCTTTCCCTTATCACCACTACTGTTTGGTTGAGGATCAAGACTCTCAACCATGCCACCTCAGAAACATTGCAAGTACTGTCTTACAGCGACATGTGACACTTGCCCAGTGGGTGGGCCTGCTGAATCATTTTGCTGAGCTGGAGTGCTCATGGAATAAATGGAACTTGAACTTGGCCTTGAGAGGTATGGAATAGCGGGAAGAATGTGGAATTAGGATGCAAACTGTGAGGGTTCACTTGCTAACAGTGTGACCTGGACCAAAGTTCTTTCCTTCAGGGTTCTTATCTAGAAAGTGAGTAATGTGGATTAGACTTCTTATCAGAAGTACCCTACCCCTAGGAGGTATTTCGGAAATTGTGAGGGAAGTTTTGGTTGTGAAAATGATTGAGGGGGTGGCTCTTAGGTAGGAGCCAGGAATGACAGGTGTTCAGCACACTGTGAAAAATTGTCTTGTATCTTGCCCTACATTTAGAAGACCTCTGGACATTCGTGGACATTATGCAACTCTGTTTACAATGATCTGAGCCTAGAACATAACCCCATTTTACATCTCAAGACGAATTTTTTTCATGGTTTTATTTTTACTGATTAAAACTGCCCAATAAGCAGAGGAAATATTTAACTTTTTTTTTCCCAGAACTTTACCGTGCATTATTACCATGGAGATAACAACTGCATTCATGGCACTTGAGTCACTGATACCACATCCCAGGGTCATTCTGCTTCAGCAGGCTGACCCATTCATAGTGATCCTGCACTGAGTTGCTAACCTCTGACAACTTCATCACGTCTTCTAACATAGCGATGTATGAGCATTTACAGATGGGAATACATATTGTTTCATTATAAATGACTTTCATTTCTGCTTTGTAGTAGAGTTATGGCATAATATGTGCTTTTGAAAGTACTATTTACAACTTCATCATCACTGATTCTGATGAATTTCTTTTCAGGTTAGCAAGAAAGAAAAATAAATACAGTAAAAAAAAAGATAGAATGAAGAATAACTGTATTGGATGATCTCTCAGGGTCTTTCCAGTTTGAATTTTCTGTGGGTGTAAGGAGGGGGGTGGGTTTGGAGAGGAAGCAGAGAGCATTCCAGGATGGGAATGACACCAGGGGTGTGGCCCAGTGGAGCAAGGGTTAGAGGATCCCCAGACAAGCCAGGAGAGGGAAGAAACGTCTTTAGAGCCTGGTCTTGTCATGTTCCCTGGAAGCCACTCCTTTCATTCCTCCCCACCCTCACTGTAATTGAAGACTCCTGGGGGAACTGCCAGGGCCAGAATTACAGGAAATTGCCTTGTGGCCAGTGAGGCTTCTCTGGTTACTTCCCTCTGTGACCGAGGGCAGTGACGGCTTCCTGTCTATTAGCTGGGTGTCTTTGCCTCCTTGTTCTGCAAAGTTCCCAAGAAACCTTAGCTTGTCTTCCTTCCATTTTTGCCCAGCTCCCGTGAATGGGGTTTTATCCCCTGTCTTATCCAGCTCCCTTGCTCCATACGAGTGATCTGGAAATGTTGGGTCCATGACCAACAAAATTTTTTGGGACACCCAAAAGGCATTGTTTGGAAGTAGTCCATAGCTCCAAGCAGATATCCAAACAGCTCTGGCCATGCCTGTTATGTCCTCTCCCTCAAAGAGGGTAACTTGTGTCATTCAATAACATAATTCTTACAGGCTTGCTGAAGACAGCTTGGAAAATACAGAAATATGTGTAGAAGCAAATACAGACTAACTGTTACCCCAAGAAATATAGTATTTGGCATGATACAAGGATGACAGCATGGGTGAACGTTAAATTTGGTGCTGGTCTGTGTCTGTGTTCTTCATCCTATGCCAGTCAACCCTCTTCTTCCTCCCACAGCACCCCTTCATCCCTCCTCATGGGACTTGCCTGTCCTGTATACCATAAAATGGAGGTAGACTGGAAAGTGTACAGTAACACTTACCATGTCAAAGGCATATAAGAGATAAAATATCTCATATCGAGAAGGTGTTTGGAATCTAAAACGGCAATATTTTGTCAGAGCTCTGCCACCACTACCTTATTCCTGAGGTGTTGCTGTGATAAAGTGTTGTCGGAATGTCTAAGGAGATAAGAGACCATCTGAGAAATTCACAGTGCTCCCTAGGACCTAGGAAAAGACACACTACAAAGAGGCAAGAATGATTAAGTACAAAGCAGGGCTCATAAATATGCCTTTCTCTTTTGAGGGAAAAAAAAAAGAACAGCCAACATTAAACAAAAAAGTTGGATGATACTAGGAGCGCCTGGGTAGCTCAGTTGGTTAAGCAACTGCCTTCGGCTCAGGTCATGATCCCGGAGACTCGGGATCGAGCCCCACATCAGGCTCCCTGCTAGATGGGAAGCCTGCTTCTCCCTTTCTCACTCCCCCTGCTTGTGTTCCCTCTCTAGCTGTGTTTCTCGCTGTCAAATAAATAAACTCTTAAAAAAAAGTTGGATGATACTAAATCTATCCCAGAGGTAAAGTTCTTGTTATAGATAATAGTCAGAATTTAAGTTTTACTTCTCCCCGCCCACAGGGTAGATAGGGTCAGAATGGCAGTTTCCTTATTTTTGAGCCCTTGCATTGAGGCTCTGGTAGACAGAGGACTTAGAAAATTCTAAGATATAAGGGTTAAGGTCAAGGCTTTGGAGTTAGTCAGACCTGGGTTCAAATTCCAAATCCACTCAGACAGTCATCAAAATTTTGTGTGCCATCCTCTCTTTTTGACACTGGGGATATAACATTGGACAATATAGATAAGGTCGCTGCTTATGGGGAGCTTATATTCTATTTGGGGGGGAGATAATATTTAATGTTGAAAGGAGAGCACAGTGATATGATTAGAAGTAACTGCGGGCTGCCTTAGGTTGAGTAGTCAGGAAAGGTCTCTCTGAGAGTAGACAATTGAACTAAGACCTGGATGATGAAAAGAGGCCAGCAATAAAACAAACAAAACAAAACAACAACAAAAAAAACAACAAAAAGATCTAAGGGAAGAGCATTCCAGGCAGAAGTAACAGCAAGGGCAAAGGCCCTGAGGCAGGAACAGGTTTAAGTTTTTATAACGAAATACCAGTGTGATTGAAGCAGAGTGCACCAGGGAGAGCATGAGATGAGGTTAGAGAGAGTCACTACAGGTCAGGTCACGCAGGGGTTTTGTAGAAATTCAACTAGTAATCATCATCATCATCAAGCAGATAAGAAAAAAGGAAGTTGAACAATTGAGGGTAAACTGTATGGTACCCACTGAGGCATTTGGATCTGACTAACTGGGACACAGGGGTGTTACTGTAAGATTTGAATGATGTGTTGAAAGTGAGCCTGAGGAGAACAATTCTGAGAACAGGGTACAGGGTGGCTATTTTCATCTATCATCACGTTTCTAGCACTCAAATTTCTCTCAAGTTCTCTGCTATAGCTACTGCTTTCTCCATGAACACAAGTCCAGTGTGACTCATGACATCATCAGATGTATTTCATTAGGAGGAGTGTGGCTAACGGTTAGGTTCCCTAGGGCTACATTGCTTCTTGGTGCTCATGGTTTACTGACTTTTTTTTCTCTCTCCTTTTTTAAATAGGGAGAGAAGAAGTCCTTTGGAAAGCCATGTGGGGGCCAAGACTGCAGCAGAGGCTGCAAATGCTTTCCTGAGAAAGGAGCGAGAGTAAGTGGCTTCTTCCATTGCTGACAGACACATAGTCAAGGGAGCTGTGATCTGACGTGTGTGTGTGTGTGTGTGTGTGTGTGTGTGTGTGTTTTCTTTAGAATTAAACTGCTTAGAATCTACTCTTGTGACTTCATGGAATAATCCAAGTGATGAGGACCAGCTGGAAGGAGCTTTGCTAACCAGATGAGAGGCAGAACTAGATTGGTCAAGGTCTCTGAGGGAGCAGGAAGAGGTTTCCTTCATTGACTTAATGCCAACATTTCCTCAAGGTTTCATCTGGAGTTCTTCCAAAAGCCAATTAGGTTGTGAAGAAGCAGTTATGTTTGTAGATAGACGTACATTTTCATAGCTCCTCTTTTAGCCATTTGGTTCTTCCCTCTAGGGAGCAAGCGGTCCAGTTGTTATCTACAGACCAAGGACGTGACTGGTCAAAAATCAAGAGTTTCCTTGGGATGCCTGAGTGGCTCAGTCAGTTAAGCGTCTGCCTTCAGCTCAGGTCATGATCTCAGGGTGCTGGAATTGAGTCCCATGTCGGGCTCCTTGCTAAGCAGGGGGCCTGTTTCTCCCTCTGCCTGCTGCTCCCCCTGCTCGTGCACTCTCTCTCTCTTTCTCTCTCTCTCTCTCTCTGACAGATAGATAAGAATCTTAAAACAAAGAGTTTCCAGGGTAACCTTAAAGTCTAAAAATCCAGGTGACTGTCCATAAAGAATGATTTACAGTGAGCACAGTGCCTTAGCAGAGCGTTTCCATCAGCCCTTGTATGTGCATATGCGAAACGTTGCCCCAGATGATTGGTACTCAAACTCTCACAGAATAAACTGACATCTTTAGTGTAACTCAGGAAAAAAAAAGTATTCGAGGGGTTCCATTTTTACAAAATGAGATATAATCTATGTCCCTGGGATTCATGGCCATCCTGTAGAATTCAGATCTTCTGACTTGCAGCTTTGTGTCTGTACTCTGATCGCATTCAAACAAGCCTAAGAGCTTATACTCTCAAAGGGAGGGAGCATAAATAGGTCAACCAGATCCTCAAAAACATGGCCAAACAGGGAAGAGAGTGGCCACTCAAACTTCTCTTTCATTATCTTCCATTATCTTCCACGGAGTAAAGTGAAATATCAAACTATGCCAGAATTTGAAGGAAGAGAAAAAGCCATCTCCTCATCAAAAGGGACCAGACCCATTATACATTAAAGGCATAGACTTAGAGAATCCTAAAATATCAGAAAGAGACAGTATCTTAGTGAGCTTCTCATCTTATCCACATACTGTACAGAGAAAGCAGACTCTGAGAAGGAAAATGACTTCCTGGGGTCACACAGCAAATTGATGATAGATTCAGACTATTACCTGGGTCCTTTGATTTCTCACCTATTTACTTTTACCCACTGTTGCCTCTCGGAGAAGTCATGTTCACTGTAGCCACTGAGGCCCAGGCCGCCACCTCTAATCTTCAACCAGGAAACACTTTAGACAAAAAGATTCTTCTATAATAAATACATGAATACATTCTTAATCAACATGCAGGCGATAGAGGCGAAGAAGCCTCCTCTGAGACTGCAGTCTCCCTATTGTCTTTCTGGTCTTTTCTTGTACACAATAAGAGACATGTAGAAATATGAATAAAAATAGTTTAATTTTCTGGCTTTTTTCCCCAAAATATAATCATATATTCTGTGCCTTGTTTTGTTTTTGTTTTTTTAAGCCATCTAATATGCCCTTAAGATCTTTTTCTCTCCCCCATAGTTTAATCCAGCCATTCATTCCTCTTTTTTTTTAAGATTTTACTTATTTATTATACAGAGAGAGAGATCACAAGTAGGCAGAGAGGCAGGCAGAAAGAGAGGAGGAAGCAGGCTCCCTGCTGAGCAGAGAGCCCAACGCGGGCCTCCATCCCAGGACCCTGAGATCATGACCTGAGCCGAAGGCAGAGGCTTAACCCACTGAGCCACCCAGGCGCCCCATTCATTCCTCTTTTGATGAACATCTTAGGTTGTTTCCAAATGCGCTATTTTAAAAAGTGGCAGTGCCCCAGTGGAAATTCTCCAGCAGACCTTCTTGTGCGTATCAGATCAGAATTTCCAGATACAAGGTAATAAAGATTTTTAATTCTCAAAGCTAGTGCTCACTTACCCCGCAAAATACTCCAATTTATACTCCCGTCAGCATTGTACAGGCATGCCCCTGTGTCTACGCCTTTGCCAACATTTAATACTTTCGCTAATTTGGGTGAAAATCTTCCCAGTTCCCAGGCTACATGTGAAATGTGTCTTTTCTTTCTTTCTTTTTTTTTTTAAGGTTTTTATTTTTTATTTTTTTTATTTTTTATTTTTTATTGTTACTAAAATTTTTTTTTCCCAGTGTTTCAAGATTCATTCCCCATTCCCCACACCCAGTGCTCCACGCTTTAGGTGTCCCCAGTACCCACCACCAGGCTCTCCCATCCCTCCACCCCCCTCCCTCCAAGTCCCTCAGTTTGTTTCTGTGTTCAAAAATCTCTGTTGTTTCGTTTCCCTCCCTAGATTACCCTAGTTCCCATTTGCTTTCCTTCTGCCACTGTCCTCCAGTTTGCCCCTTATGCACCGCAAGTAAGTGAGACCATGCGATACTTGACTTTCTCTTCTTGGCTTATTTCACTCAGCATAATCTCTTCCAGTCCGGTCCATGTTGCTACAAAAGTTGGGTATTCATCCTTTCTGACGGAGGCATAGTATTCCATTGTATATATGTACCACATCTTCTTTATCCATTCATCTGTTGATGGGCACCTTGGCTC
>PITA01001660.1:76883-186900 GCA_004023965.1 Spilogale gracilis | reverse complement strand
GCCCCACCCACACAGCCTGGGTTTCAGTTTCGCCGGGCGGCAGCAAACACCATTATGCAAATTATTTTCCTCGCCCCCGCCCCCCCCCCCCCCCCCCCCCCCCCGCCCGTGGCAGTCTTACATATTCATTCCTCCTTCTGAAGTTAATGTATACCCGAGGCCAGCTAAGGATTTGCATCCTATTTACTTTTAAATGTCCAGGTGGTGCAATTCTGAAACAAGATTCTCCTTTCAGAAGGCTGACTGCGCATTGAGAGTAATGAATTAGTAGCGGTGTCAAGAGTAAACTTCTCGTGGAAACACAAGCGTTCAAGGGCACCCAAATGCAAGGAGGGAGTAGGGTGGGGGTGTATTTGGACCCCTTCCAGTTGGGCCAAGGGGACTCGGGCCCCATCAAGCCCTGGCCGCTTCTAGAATCTCGTGCGGTTTGGGGAAACAAATAGTCTGGTTCACGTTCAAGTCACATTTTCGAATTTGGGAAGCGCACTTTGCCCGTTCTGTGTGATTCACTTACAGTTTAGCGAGCTAACGTCCACTCACAAAAAAGCCCCAACCAGACACAGGGTCAGTACAATCTGGAGGGCGAAGGGGTGCCACGAAGGCAGGCTTTCCTTTTGCTCTTCTGTTCAAGAAATTATTTAGGGACATCCTCATGTGACTTTTAGACCAGAATAATTCTTTGAAGCTGAAATCATTCTCATTGCATGTGTGAGAGGCGCATAAATCTTAGTGAATGATTTGGGATGTTTTTCTAGAAGCCAGCGAGGGTTTCCATCAGCAGATTTCCCCGCAGGAGCCATTTGCAGGATAGTCATTTCTACTTCCCTTAAAGACAGTCTTCCTTGCTCCAGCTAGTAGCTGGTTTCACTTTCAAGGTGCGTTTGCTGGGTTGGGGTAGCGCTCACAGCTGCGGTGAAGTGACTGATGACTCTGTAAATTATCCTAAGTGCAAAGGAAATCTAGCTCATTTATAAAAAGCTCTTAAAATAATTATAAACTAAACCTGCAGGTGGGAAACTTTAATAAGGCAAAAACTACTGAAGCACAGATGCCTTTTGGAAAGCCCCTAATAGTAAGAAATCCTCAAGTGACTTGTCACTCAACTTATAGCAGACCCGCCTTGAGGGTGGCATTCTCATGCCTTCACCGTAAGCTCAATCAGATATAAGGTAAGACAAAGCCCACACTTCCTTGCAAGGGATTATGAACAAACTCAGAGGTTTGTTTGTGCCTCTGTGAAAGGTCATGGGCATGAAGCCAGGTTGAGGAGACCTACGGCTGTAGCTCTGGGCTGTCCACTAATTCCCTGCCACGCACCGGCCTGAGCACTGTCCCTGCGTGAGGTGTGGAACCAGGAAATGGGTTCTGTCACCATTTCTAGGTGATAAAACTCAGGCTTTAGAAAGGTTGAGTAACTCACCTAGGGTTCTGAAAAAGCCAGAACTCAAGGTATTTGTTTTTGACCTCTATGCACGATCGCATCTATGGGGGAACAAAACTACCAGATGTACAAATTCTGTCTGACCTTTGAAAGCCATTTCCTCAAGAATGGTTTTCCTTTCCCTGTCATGTGCAGGCAGGCTCATGGTTGCCCAGCCCTTCCTAGTCTGCGTGGACACATCTGGCTAGTTCCGGGGTGTGGCACGAGGGACCTCCATGCTTCGACACACCAAAACCATGGTCTCCAACAGCCCCATTAATAAAAATAGTGGATGTCAGGGCAGAGGGGTGGGGAGCGTTGATCTTGGCACAGGAGTCTCTCTGATGCCCTGGCCTGCAGAGAACTCCCTTCCCTTTCTTACCCCCTGATGGACTCTGAGAATCTGGGTCTCCTTCCCACTCCACAAAAGACTCTTGTCCTCTCCCTTCTCTTCCTTTTTTCCTTTGAAGCTTTGAGAGTGCCATTCTGAAGCTGTGGGCTGACACAGGAAAAGGAGAAGGGTCTCTGAAACCCTGTTGGGAACATGAATGGATCTTCACATTGACTTGCACGAAATGGTACATACTGGTGTTCGCAGTTATGAGACTATGACGTATGCTGGGATAGGTAGTCTCTTACTATCTATCTAGGGAGGTAGTCTCTTACTACCAGTCTTAGGGAGCAGAGGTGCAGGAGGAGAAAAGTGGCCAGGAGGGAATTTTCGAGAGACTCTGCCAGGCAGGTGTGATGTCACTTCCTCTTCTCCCACAAGGCAGGTAAGGACAATGCAGTGAATGCTCTCTTCTCAGGGCCCTCCAGGGGGCTTTGAATCCAGCTCAGGGTCAAGCCCTGGACTGAGAACTTGGCCATAGTTTCTTTGGCTGTTTTCTAATTACAGCCAATATGAGTAGATTAGGCAATTTCACCACCTGCCCCAAATTCTTGTTTTTAATAGGAAGTTAAACCGAAGCACTGAAAACATTTCCCTCAAATAACTCTTTAGGAATTTAAATATATTTCTATACATGTATCCATTTCTATATATCTATGTAAATACATCCACATAATAAATGCTACTTATATATACTACAGATGTAAGGATAGTATTGGCTATGTGATTTCAGATAGTCACCATTAAGGACTACCATTAAGTGTATCAGTCAGAACAGGCTAGGCTATGCTGCAGTAACAAACACTACCTCCTGTATCTTAATAACTCATCCCAACAAAAGTGTATTTCTTTCTCATGCTGTGTGTCTAACACCCATTTCTTTTGCCAAAGCAAATCCCATGGCCATGTGTAACTTCACAAAGGCTGGGCAACTACCATTCTGCCCTGTGTGTAAGAGAAAAGAGAGAGAATGACCATGACGGACACCAGTGACTGCCAGAGGAAGTGATGGGTGAAGAGAGGAGAAAAACAGCTCGGAAAGCCCAAGAGGATGCACCTGATGAGAATGGGGCCCCCCTTCCCAGGCCTGGCACACTGCTAAGTAATTAGCTGCCTCTTCTCACTTAATCCTTACAACTACCACATTAGGTGAGTGTTGTCAAAAGCCCCTCCACTAATGAGGAAACCAAGACGCAGGAAGGTTAAAAAGTTTGCCCAGGATGAGACTGCAAGTGAGTAGCAGATTTTAGATTTAAACCGAGGGCTCCCTGACCCCAGACCTGGGCTAGTAACTACTCTCCCAGCTGCATTCTGATGGATGGAGGAGAAGGTCAGGTGTTCCTGTGACTCTAGGAATTCTAGCTCCATAAAAGCATGGTCATATAGACTGAGTCCCTAGGCAAATGTAGGCTCAAGAAGGTGGGAGGCTCTCAGATGTTTAATTCTTCCCTACAACAGGACATGGTCCTTATGAGGAAGAAGAGCTGGATACCTATGGAGAATGTCGGAGCCACACGACCAGCATAGCTCAAAAGGAAAGGATGCGAATGAAAGATGGAACACTGGTGCCAAAGGGAGCCAGTGCCTACTTGCCTGTTGGGAGCCAGTGCCCTGCACATAGTAGGTGCTCAGTTCATGTTTTTAAAGGGAACTCAACAGAGCCATGGATGGAGCACTTTCAGGTAGAAACAAATCAAAATGGGCTACAGAGAAACAGAAGAGCAGGGTTCACAATAGAAAGCAGAACTCCTCCACTTCTATTTTATCTATTTTGTCAGTCAAAATGACGCTAATACTAGGCAGAGGACTGTAGTCATCAGAGTTCTCCAGAAAAACATAACCAATAGAATATGTATGGGGGGGGGGAAGAGAAAGACTTATTTTAAATAAGTGACTCATGTAATCATGGAGGCTTGACAAGTGCAAAATCTACAAGGTAGGCCAGCAGGTTGGAGACCCAGGAAAGAGTTGCAGTTTGAGTCTGAAGGTCATCTGCTGGCAGAATCCCCTCTTCTTCAGGGGACCTCAGTTTTTCCTACTTTTGTCCTGCAACTGATTAGATAAGACCCATCCACCTTATGGAGGCATGCAGCTTTACTCAATATCTACTGATGAAAATTTTAATCTTATCTAGAAATAACTTCACAGAATCATCTAAGATAATGTTTGGCTAAATACCTGGGTGCTGCAGTCTAGCCTGGTTGACACACAAAGAGCAAAGCATCCCAAGACCCACGAACAGCAAGTAAGCCAACAGAGGCCCAGGACGTGGGTGGTAATGGTGAATAGGCACCCGGATGAGGGAAGCAGTGTCCTGCCTCCCACCTCAGTGACCTGCAGCCTGCAGCCAGCACATAGCCCTAGCGACCTGTTCCAGCATTCATAGACACGGCAGTTCTGGTGACCATAAAGGGCAAGAAGGGAACTCCAGAAACTCTGACCCTTAAGTTTACCCTCGAAAAGGTTCTAAAATGCCGGAAGACCTCAGAAAAAGAAGTAGCATGTCCTGGGAGCCAGGCAGATCACAGGCAGCTGATCTCATTTTCTTATGGTGGCAGCTTGGGCATGGTAAATTAAGGAAATACGTGAGCAGCTTATCAAGGCTTCAGCAAGACACCACCAAAGAAATCCTAGAGGCCACAAGAGAGAAATCCGATCAGGAGCAGGTTTAGTAGCTTCACAGTTGGTTGACTGAGCCCGGAATTCTAACTGGTGTTATGTGGTGGGTTGTCTCCCTCCAGCCACCCTCCAGGCCCCCATTCTTAACCCTGTCCTGTCTACCACTTCTCAGTGACATGACAACAACATAGTCAACATGTTCGTCAGATCTACGGGTGACCCATCCCCTGCAGGGAGTGCATTTATGGGCTTACAAACAGAATACCAGAATATTTTGATGGGATAGGAGAATGGCTTAAATATTGTATAATAATGTTTAATAAATGAAGTATTAGGCTATGTGCTTTTGAATGCAAAATACTCTAACTTCATAAGTTTAGAGTATAGGTTTTGCAACAGAAATTAAAGAGAAAGAAAAAACCTTATAGGATTATAGGGACAATAAATGCATTATTGATAAAAGTGTAATGTGGCCACCGGCTAAGGGTAAGGGCTCCAGGGTGTTTCATGTGGCATGAAGTGGTAGCTTGTTCTGCTCTGGGCTAGCCAGACCTCACCTGAAGCATCCTGTCTCTTTCTAAGATCCACAGTTTTAGAAGGATGGAAGCGGTGGAGAATATTTAGGGGAGAGTGGCCAGAGTGGAGGGATTTGTTTATTAGATGTGAAGCAGTTTAAAAAGCTATGGGCCTGGGATTGTCTTGGAGGAACATGAGAAGAGCCGGACTGAACTGTGCTGCACCAAAGGGCAGAAAGGGAACCAGAGGTTGCCAAAGTTCCAAAAACAGACTGGTTCAATGAAAACCAGAATTTTCCAGTCATTGGAGGGGACATCAGAGTAGAGTCAAGAGATATAGAGTGTATTTGTATGAGGTGAGCCTAAGAAAGGAATACTAGCTTGGTGAAAGGCCACAGCATTTGCGAGTAAGAGTGAAAATAACCATGTAGCTGACATTTTCCATGCACCTACTTAGTACTGAGCTCTGCATTAGAAGTTTTAATTTTTTTAAAAAGACTTATTTATTTATTTGACAGAGAGATCACAAGTAGGCAGCGAGGCAGGCAGAGAGAGAGGAGGAAGCAGACTCCCTGCCGAGCAGAGAGCCTGACGCGGGCCTTGATCCCAGGACCCTGAGATCATGACCTGAGCTAAAGGCAGAGGCTTTAACCCACTGAGCCACCCAGGTGCCCTAGGAGTTTTACATTTAACATTAGCAGCAGCCTTGGAAATAGGTGTTATCATTTACCTCCACCTTATGGGCGAGGATGATGAGACCCAGGGATGCAAACTGAATTATCCTACTTGCCTGGGCAGTTAGCAGTGGGCTAGAAAATTCAAACCCTGGTGTGTGGGATTCCTGTGAGAAAAGAATCAAAACTCTTAATGGAAGGGCCAAGTGGATTGCATTTAAAAGCATAAAACAGAAGAAAAAGTCTCAGAGAAAGAGAATTGTCCCCACCTGGTCCTCACCTTGGTCAACTCCTGTGGGAACTGAACTCATAGGAGAAAATGTCAAAAACTGCGAAGCAAAATAAAGCCCATAAATCCAGGGCAGAATTCAGGCCAAAAGCATCTTCAAAGATAACCAACCTTTTGGAGGATGATCATAGACAATGTGAACATGAAAGGTGTAAGGAAAATAACCATGGAAGGTGGGCAGGAAGGAAGCTGGGACCGGTCAATGGCTTGACTGACCCCAAGAGCTATCTCCATCAGAGGGAACAATAGATCCGGCCAATAGGCCAGTGATACAGCCCTCTGCTGTAGGACTAGAGGGTCCTGCTCAGACAACTAGGTGCCCCTGTGGTCTCACAAACACAAGGGTCATACCCCACCTACTTGCAATTGGCCCTGGATCAAATTGGTAGAGATGAAAATGTACTATTTGAAACCAGAAAGAGATTGGACACTCGCTAGCAGAATTCTGAATTTTTATAGCTGTCAGATTTAAAGCACAGAAGCTAGCAATGAAGAATGCAAAGGTGAAGAAATTTTGTCTTAATAATTGATCATGATGATTTTAATTGGCTGGACATTGCATCTAGTCTCTTCTTGTATAATCCATCCATAGGTGAGAGAAATACATGGAAATGAGTCTTAAATGCATGGCCTAAAACAAACTGTTATGGGCTGAATTGTGTTCCACTAAAATTTATTATGTTCAAATCTATAATTCTGTATTTGGAGACATTGCCTTTCAAGAGCTAATTAAGGTAAAATGAGGTCATACAAGAGGGCCCTAATCCAATATGACCATCTTTATAAGAAGAGGAGATTAAGACACAGACCAGCACATGCACAGAGGAAAGACCATATGGGGACAGGGAGAAGGTGGCCATCTGCAAACCAAGGAGCGAGGCCTCAGAAGAAACCAGACCTGCCAATACCTTGATCTTGGACTTTCAGCTTCCAGGAGTCTCAGCAAATAAATTTCTGCCGTTTAAGCCATGGAGTCTGTGGTATTTTGTTATGGAACGTGGTGCACATTTCAAACCAGTTTGGTATGAAAACCACTTTGGTTTTTCTGCTCGGTGACCAACAGTTGCAAGGTGCCCAGGATTTACATCTCTTGGGCCATCAGATACCATGGAGGCAGCCCTGGCCTGCAAGCTTTCAGAGGACCTCCAACCTACATAATCTCGGTCAACATGTGAACTTGGATTTCACAAAACTTAGTAATGTCCTTCCAGTGAGATCCTAAGTAATAAGGAAAACAGTATAGAGTTAGGACTTCAACATGGATAATACAGAAGCACACAGACAGACACACACACACACACCCAGAATTAGCTTGGAATAGTTGAAGAGAAGCAACTGAATTCAGGTTGAATACTCTGACAAGTTTCTGATGATAGAATAAAGTGCCACCAGCTTCACAAAAGGAAAGACCACAGACAGGTAGTTTGGAGTTCTATTAGTGCTGTAATATGTGATTAACAAAGAATATTCCAAATGGATCTGGTCCCTAAGACAAGGGAATTCTCTTGCTACTTGGAACCAGCAGAATCTACAGCTCCCAGAGCTCACTGTGCTGGAATCACACACATTTGCATGTTGACGTTGTTAATAAAGGACTACAGAGATAACTCAAACAAGCCCTAGGGTTTGGAAGTCATGGTTTCTGCTGCGCAAAGTTCCGTTTTCAAGCACTTCTTTTGCAAAAGGTTTACAGGTTCACAGTGCATTTTATGGATGCTTAATAGAGTGACAAATTCCGTGTGAGAGATTTTAGAAACTGTCAGGTGAAGTGAGCCAGCTGGGCAGTGGGCATTCTTTTCCTTGTGGCTGCTGCATGGGCTCTGAAGGTAATCCCCCTGAGGGAATTCCAGCCATGCTTTGAGCAACATCAACCTTGGCAGAAACACGTGCCCTGAGGGCTCTTCCATGAGGGGCTGTCCTCGTTTGTGTATTTGTGTCATAGCAGCCAGGTGGGACAAGCCACTTCTCCCACTGAGCCCTGTACCTCCACCTCTATGCTGATTTACCCGTCAATGGGCACACAACACGCTGGTGGGGTTGGGCGGGGGAGGGGATACACACATCCTGGACATGCCCCCACCTTGGACACACCCCCCACCTGGACACGCCCCCCCCACACCTGGGCAGACCCACCTCCGTGCCCATGTACACACTGGCTCCTGCCCCCTGAGAGCCTTCTGTGTCCACCCCACACGACCAAAGCCACCTGCCTCTCAGGGCCTGGTCCTGATGGTGCTTCCTTCGCCAGCACCATGGGCCTCAGAATAGTTATCCTCCAACTCCTCTCCAGGGTTATCCCTTCCTCCTTTGTGCTTTCATAATTCAGACTTCTCTTCTTCAAAGATGAAAGTTGTTTCCACCAGGATTCCTTTCTGATTCTTTGCTGCTACCTCATCAGTACTTCGTGCTTAATGAAACAACTGCGGCTTTTCGCTTCATTCCCATCTCATTACTTCCTCACGCGATGCAGAAATATTTCTCGTAGAATATTTTGGTGCTCTTTATATGTAAGATGACTATCATATCTGCTCTCTCAAGCACTAAGAACTTTCCATCAGTCTGCCCTGGTTATGTACCTTGGCGGTGGATGGATTAAAATTTCAGGAACCAAATGTCTGCATAGGAAGGCACACTAGTGCATGTTCATACATAAATGTGAACACACATAAATACATGCACGGGAGGAGGCAGTAAGGGGAAGGTACAGACGAAAGAGGCCAACTGAATTTCCTTGGGAGATTGTCTAGAGGGGCTGCATTTGATCCAAATATAAAGCCACGGTCGGTCTAGGAAACGTTGTTCCTTAAATGCTCTTCGTCTTATGCATGAACACGAAGTGCCAAAACCCGTGACTTCCAAACCACAGGGCTTGTTTGAATTATCTACTTAGTCCTTTATTAACAAAGTCAGCATGCAAATTTGTGAGATTCCAGGATAAGCAGTTCAACGAGCAGTGGATTCTATTGGTTCCAAAGAGCAAGAAGAGCCAGATCCAGTTGGACGAGGCCTTACTGAAGGCGCGTGATGTAATACTCTGCTCCCTGGGGTTGTTGTTGCTGACCAGCAACAGTGAGCTGTCCATCACAGCCAAAGGGCCTGCCCGTGCCTCCCACTTCTCCCGCTCACTGCTCATCCTCCACATAGATAGTTTTGGGGGTGGGGCGCAGGGTGCTCCTGGCACACAGGGGTTCCCGCATGCTATGTTGTGGTTGCTCAGCCAGCACACCCTTGAGGGAAAGAGGGGGAAACCCCTCTGTAATATTCTTAATGCGCCGGGGAGAGGAACTCTTTCCTTTCCGTGTCCAGCCCTCGCATGGTCACAGCCATCCTCCTGACCCATCACTACAGGCCCAGGTGTTACCATCTGTTCCGGGTTTTTGAAATGTCAGTGGTGAGGTGGGCGGCCTGGAGTTTCCCAACTCAGCCAGTTGTCCATGCTGCCACCTCTACCTTGACCTCATGGGTCCCTCTGCTGCCCTGCCACCTGGGTCAGTTCCTTCCTGGCCACGCCAAGCTTCCATGCTGAAGCTGCCTTCCGAGAGGATGAACCGAGCCCAGGATGTCTTCAGTTCTTCCCACAAAGTCAATTTTCTGAAGTTGTGCATTCATCATCCTATCCCCTGCTCAAAACTTTTTTTAAAAAAAAAGATTTTATTTGGGGCGCCTGGGTGGCTCAGTTGGTTAAGCGACTGCCTTCGGCTCAGGTCATGATCCCGGAGACCAGGGATTGAGTCCCGTATCGGGTTCCCTGCTCAGCGGGAAGCCTGCTTCTCCCTTTCTCAGTCCCCCTGCTTGTGTTCCCTCTCTGGCTGTGTTTCCTCTGTCAAATAAATAAATAAAATCTTTAGATTGAATTTATTCAATCCATCCAGATGCCCCCCTGCTCAAAACCTTTCAGCACTGCGCACACACACACACACACACACACACACACACACACACACACAAATGCAGGTTGCCTGGAAATAAAAGGCCCAACACTGTGGTCTGCCTCTAACGAATTGCCCTAGCCTCCTCTCTCCCCCATGTCTGCCCTCACCAGCCAGCCCACGCTCTGCCACTCATCCCTATACTTTGCCTCTTACCATGCCGCTCCTCCCATCTGGGAAGATCTAGGAATCTTCTCTGATTTTTTCAAATTTCAATCCAAATGTCACTCTCTTTTGTCCCACACTAACATATTCCTTCTAAACTTTTACAACATTGGCATGTTTTGTCCCAAATTGCATTCTTTGGAACTCTGTTGCTATAAAATTCTCCAAAAAAAAAGAGGGGAAGTTTCCATCACCACCTACATTTAGGATTTACTGTCTATGTTATGCCATTTGGGATATGTACAAAGCACATTTCAGACATGTACAAAGCATGGCCAAAGGCTCTGAGAAGTCCTGCAATTAAAAAAGTTTCTGTTGAATCAAACTGGAGTTTCTCATTCTACACTTGGGGCATAACATTTATTATGTTCTACACCACTCACTGGTGCCCCCTCACCTCCTTTGCCACATTATCAATAACTGACTCAAGGTGGTCTGGGCATAAAAACAGCATAGAGGGAGTTTTATTGAAGCTTTAGCTTTCTATGGGGGCAACTGCCTCTGGATGTTCTGGATGTTCCATTTCGTAAACCATCATTGTTCGCTGAGCTACCAGCTCCCAGAAACCTTGCAGCGAGTCCTGACTTCAATGAGCTTTCCTTGTTGGGAACCTGATCTGTCAAATCCTGAAGGAGAATTCACCAGAGAGCTGTGTGTTTAGAATTTCGGTAGGAATGGGAGTTGACATCACAGTCTGTGGTGCTTTCTTTATAACTGGGCTGCAAGTTTCCCCCTAGTGGGGAGGACCTGGGTCTAATGTGTAGGTAGTGAGATAACTGGGTCCTCCTCTTCCTGGTGTTTTCTCAGTCCCTAAATATTGCTGCTAGGCAGATGCTTCTGCCTAGAGAGGTCCTGCAGAGGTGGGACACAGTGGGTGGTGAGAGCAGAATCCCGAAGAGAAAAGAAGATTCCTTCAATCCGCCGCAGTCCCCAGGGACTAGTGGATAAACTGGGAAGGCTCTGCAACAGCTCCCTGCCAGGGAGCATGTCTCAGATGGCACAGAGAGGCCTCCTACAGCTCCTGTTTCACAGCACCTGACTCTGAGTTCTGGGAAGCTTTAGGGTAAGTACGCCATTGGGCCCTCAGGTCAGTAGAGCACCTAGGCCTCCTGCTGGCAGCCTTCTTCCTCTATGGGTCCTTCAAGTGCACAGAACATGGCCCAAGTACAGCAGGTCCTGTGGTAGAGGTTCTTTAACAGGGACAGAATTTCCCTGGGGATTCTATCCCTACCCGTTTGTTTCTGTAAGTTGCGTTTAGCTACATTTCATACATCAGGGCCTGCTGTTACATAAAGCAGCAGTGAAGAGTCCAAGTCACAAAAGGCAACTACATTTTAGTACCTGTTGTCTCTGCCTCCCCACAGGGCTCCCTCCAACACTGTGCTCGAGGATTACAAGCGATGTCTGGGCTGCCAGGAACAGCGCTGGGATCCGGGACCTCTATCCGGGCCCGAGTACCAAACATGTGGGGCCCAGTGCAAAATGAACATGTGTAATCCCTTGTTCCTAAACTATTCAGAATTTTAGGATGGCAACAGCCAAGTCAGAGAGTCCGGGTGTGGGCATTCTGAGCACGGAGCCCTGAACAATGGCACAGATCATAAGCCTAAGAGGTTGGTTCAGCTGGGATATGCCATGGGCCCAGAAGGGAGGGTGCAGGGGATTTAATGGTCTCCATCTTAAGGACTTCATGGTAGCGAGACAGAAGTCATAGCATCCTGGAAAGACTTCTTTGAAAGGGAAGCTTCAGGCTGGCCCTCTGGATGCTCTTTCTAGATTTCCACCCTCTGAAGCAGGAAACAGACTGGAGGCCCGCTATCCTCTGGTTTGACTCAAACTCCATGCTTTGGTGGGGTCGGGTTCCTTCTTGTAGGTTGTGTCCATGCCTGCTCTTCTGGTTATTTTCACAGATCCGGTTTCTCTGACCCTAGAAAAAACAGGCTCCTTTTCCACCTGGATGACACGTCTACTTTTCACACTTGAGATCAAATTTTTCAATACACAAATATCCGAACCTGATTCTCCCCAGGCCCACAATTATTCCCTGGGACTGGCCCAGCTGGGGCTGACCCAACCTGGCCTGCGTTCAGCATGAGCACCAGTCTTTCCGTGAGCTGACCGCCAGCTGGGCCCACGTGTTCCAAGCTTCTTCTTGGCTCTCCAGTCACATTCCCCTTTGCTGTCTCTCCAATGTGTTCGCCGTCCACTTGTCCCAGGTTATCCACCCAGCTCCTTCACATTTCTTTCTCATATCCTCTGAAAGTTCTGCACTTCTCTCCATCCGTGAGCCCCAAGTTCAGAGACGTGCCAATCAAAATTGCCCACTTCACCTCTTGCAACTCCCCCAATGTAAAACCCACACACTTAAAAATATTTTGTAGGCTGCTTATAAATGGGACTAGGAAAAACCACCATCCATTTAGAGAAAGAATGGATACCTCTTCTTCAAGTCATAAATGAAAAAAATCCCCCATGAACTTGGTATTTTAAACCAGAAAGATAAAATTATGTATTTTTTAAAAACCTACAAGAAAAAAAATACATGTGAGAGTACTTTTTGTGATCTAGGCTTTCTGAGCAAGCCAAAACCTGGGTGTTCAGAAAATCATAACAGATTGGATCACATAAAAATTGAATATTTGGGGGGCACCTGGGTGGCTCAGTGGGTTAAGTGGTTGCCTTTGGTTCAGGTTTATGATCTCAGGGTCCTGGATTGAGCCCCACATGCTTAGCAGGGAGCCCACTTCTCCCTCTTCTCCTGCATGTGCTCTCTCTCTAAAAAAAATAAAATGTTTTCCAAAAATTAAATATTTCTATAAAATGAAAGACTCAATAAACAAAGTAGAATATAAGCAATGGACTGGGAGAAATGATCTGCAGCATATATGTCAAAGGTTTAAAACCCAGAATATGAGGAGAGCTCTAATAAAACAAAAACCAAAAAGGAAAAAAAGGAAAAGGAAGGAAGGAAGAAAGGAATGGAAGGAGGGAGGAAGAGAATGCAAAGAATACGAACAGGCTGAAAGAAATGCATAAGCTATTCTTTCTAAACAAAAAATTGAAAATTAAATGAAATTTCAAAAAAAAAAAAAGGGGCGCCTGGGCGGCTCAGCTGGTTGGGTGTCTGACTCTTGATTTTGGCTCAGGTCATGACCTCAGGGTTGTGGGACCAAGTCCTCTGTCGGGCTCCGTGCTGGGCATGAAGTCTGCTTAAGACTCTCTCCTTTTCTCTCTGCCTGTCCCTTCTCTCCCTCTCTCTCAAAAACAAAAAATGAGCAGACAAAAAATGAGTAAACAAAACAAACCGAAGCAAAACAAAACGAAACAAAGCAAAGCTTGAGACAGTGAGGACACCAATGCGCCCTGAAGTCTGGGACGCCATAGACCCAAGACACCATGGATGAGCCTCCCTCCAGCCGTGAGGACTGGCCTGGTGTAACCATGAGAGAGCCCCTTGGCGGGGGGTGGTCTGGGAGCTTTGATGTGGGAGCACCTCAATGTTCTGCTCGGCTACACAGAAGCCTTTCTCCCCTGAAGTTAAAAAAAATAAATAAAAGAATATGAGCAGGCAACTTATAAAGGAATAATTAGCAGACCACAGCCCTTCTCCTAAACCAGCTCCCCAGCAGAACAATCCACTAATTCATATATTTGTTTTTAAAATCAGCATTTCTAGAGGCTAAGTTTAATCCTTTCCACTTTCTTTCAGTGCACAGTTTATTGGATTTCCACCCTAAAACTCTTCAGGGAGGGCAACTTTCTTTTTAAAGATTTGATTTTTAAGTAACAGCTACCTAATGTGGGGCTTGAACTTATAACCCCCAGATCAAGAGTCGCATGCTCCACCAAAGGAGGCAGCCAGGCACCCCAGGGAGGGCAACTTTTAAATCCACCCCCGAATGCAGAGCTTTCTGAAGGGATCCCAGTTGTGCGTGGCTGCAAAGCAAGGTGAGTACAAAAATGACACCTGGGTGGCTCAGTCGTTAAGCGTCTGCCTTTGGCTCAGGTCGTGATCCCAGCATCTTGGGATGGAGCCCCACATCGGGCTCCCTGCTCAAAAGGAAGCCTGCTTCTCCCTTTCCAACTCCCTCTGCTTGTGTTCCCTCTCTGCCTCCCCTTGCATTCCTTCTCTCACTGTCTCTCTCTGTCAAATAAATAAATAAAATTTAAAAAAAAAGAAGACTTAAAGGCGGCTGTTGGGAACTGGAAGACTGAATCATGTGATAGGCTGCCCAGGCAACTGCTAAATGTATACAAAGAAAAAATACTGGAAGAAAACAAGCCCGATGGAAACAGCACCTAGCTCTATGGGGGAAAATGGGGGTGATTATCTCTTCCCTGTGTTTTGTTCTGAGGTCCCGCCCCTGGCGTCCTGCGGGTTCGCCAGGCCTGCCCCCAGGGTCCCCCCAGCGGAACCCTCTACCTGGGGCAGTCACACAGCACCTCTACCCTTAGGATGCCTTCCATCTGCTGCATTTAGTTTCTTTAGATGTTACCTTCAAGTAACAGTTAAAACCTTCAGTTATACCCCACAGACATAGTTCTGCGTGCTATTTTGCTTGTTTCCAACAATGCCCTCAGTTTTATAATAAAAGAGTTAGTTAAAAAGCTGCAGGTTGAGGCTTGTAGCAAATAGTCAGCGACCCCGGGGCGCCATCGATGGTGTGTCCAGCCTCCAGCGCATCCCCAGCAGCACCCCTGAGAGCAGAGTCTCAGCACCGCCCACTGCCTGGAACCTGTCGCTGGGCCCAGTCTCCGGTCCCCGCTGCACCCTGTGAGCGCACTCAGACAATGCTGCTTTGAGTCGGGGCTCCTCAGCCTCCTGACTTTGAAGTCAAGGTTTCGCTCCCTTGACGAATACTCATTGCTGAAGGCTACCCTTGCTACTAAAATAACTTTCCATGAAATAACTCTTGACTGTAAATGGCCTGACATTATAAGAAACGCTTGTGTTTGTGTGTGGTTATGTCTTGTGTAACCGACTCCACCGGGTTTTCGAGGTGAAAATTGCTCGTTTTTGTCATTTCCAAAACCTGACATTCTTTCACTATAATGTGGCAATTTCTCAGTTCTTTAAACTATTTTTTTCTTTAAGTTCTCATGAATTGGCGGTTCCTGTTTTTCTGAACTGCTTGTCAAAGCCATGTTTGTGTTAGGCTCACAGTCACCCTTGTTCAAGAACTAGGAAACAAGGCAAAAAGTCCCCGCAGAAAAGTGTGACTTCCAGGCCCTTGGGAGCCTCCCTGCTTGCTTTGTAAACTGTAATTAGGAGGACCGCGTGTGACCTTGGAGGAAGGGAAAGGAGCAGGCAAAGGACAATGTGGGTGAAAGTTCAGATTGCAGGGGGACGTCCTGGCGTAAGGTTAGAGGCGCTCTGCTCACACTCCAGGGGGGAGACCGTGGCTCAGCGCCCCGCCCTACATGGGGACCCATCTTGGGACCCACCACAGCAGGGATCCATCACATATAAAGGTGAAGTGGCTCTTTCTCCCTAACCCCATCCCTACCGCCCACCCCTCATCCCTTCTTAAAAACCTAATGCAAAGTTCAAATTCCGCTTTTGACCTCTGCATTCTGCAGTTTGGGAAAAGTTAAAACAAAGTGAAAACATTCTACTTGCCTAACTAAACCAGGACTGCCTGGGCACGGGCCGAGTGGTCACCACGGCCAGCAGGCGTCTCTTGAGTGGCTAATCCAAGCTGAGCTAGACTAGGGATGGAAAGCTGCTCAGAGCAGCCTCCTTTAGCATCTGGAAAGATGGGCACTGTTTCCTGGAGTTGCTGTACAAAGGACCATAAACTGGAGCTCAAACCACAGAAACGTCTCATCTCACAGTTCTGCAGGCAAAGAGTCTGTGATCAAGGTGTGGTAGGGCCACGCTCCCACTGAAGGCGGAGACTCTGGCCCAGGCCTCCTCCCCGGCCTCCCTGCTTCATGGTGGCCTCATTGCGATCTGCGCCTGGCCTTCTCCTCATGTATGTGTCTGTGTCCCAGTGTCCCCATCTCGTCAGGACGCCACTCACATTGGAAAAGGGGCCACCCTACTCCACCATGACCTCATCTTTAATCATGTCTACCATGACACCATTTCCAAATAAGGTCTCATTCTGAGTGACTCAAAGGGTAGGGCTTCAACATTCGAACTCTGGGGAGGCACGATTCAGCCCATAACACACACACAGGCCTTAAAGGATGACTCACAAATTCTGGACTTCTACTCACTTTCTCTGTCATTTCTTCTGCTAGTGTCTTCCCTCAAACTCTTTCCCCTGAAAATAAATGGCCTTCCTATAAAGACATTTGCTTTCTTGTTCATCGGTGTCAAACTAAAGGTTGTTAAAAGCGTGGCATTCCATATAGCTCAGAATCCTGCTGGTGGAAACAGTCCCAGCTGACCAGCCTCTGGAAGAAGCACCGCCGCCCAGGCAGGGCCCGAGCTATCATGTCTTAGTGCGGATGTCCTGTCACCCTGGGTTCCGTGCTGCCTCCTGTCCTGCAACCCCACAGGTGCTTTGAGGGTAAAATGCAGGAAGCCCCTCTGTGAAGACAGCTGACTGCTGAGAAAGTGGGGGTGGGGGTGGGGGGCGGGCTGGGCCGCTGGCTGTCTAGCCTGACCTCTGGCTCCCCCACTTGTTAGCTCTGCAACCACAGGCTCAGCCTCCTCCCTGAGACATGGAGAATCTCACAGAGGGTTATTCTGTGACCCTGGAGCAGGGCCAGGCCCAGAGGAGACCTGAAATGTCAGTCATGGCCACTTGGGGTGCATCCAGCCATGGTGAGAGCACAAACTTTCACTTAAGGGGATTTGTAAAAATAATTCGGAGATGGATTTTTTTTTCAACTCTCAATCTCCACCTCTTCATCCATCTCTTTTGTAAATAAAATTTGGTGTCAAGCTGGCTTTGGGGGTCCTGGGCCCTCATAAGTCCTGGGCATCCAAGTTACTGCTCACCTTTCTGGCCCTCGGCCAGCTGCCTGATCACCACCCTGGGTCAATGGAGTCCTGGGCCGTGAGAGCACGTCTCAGCCCCCGACCCCAGACCCTCAGGATGGCCCTCACTGTTCTGGCCTGGGGCTTCGCCAGGCACGGGAGCCCATAAACAGTGCCTTCTCCGTGTGCCCACCTGTCCCTTGGATGCCCACACAAGCACAGGCCTCATCCCCAGGGTGCGGGAGAAGGGGAAGCATGGCCGGTCCAGCAGCCACGAATGCAGGGAGGGAACACACAGCCCAGTGTTCTTGAGAGCACAAAAGTGGTTTAACAGTAAAAATGATTGTGATGGTTTTTGCGGAAAGTAGGAAAGAAAGGAAAAAGATTCATTCAAATACCTGCCTACATTTGCATAGAGAAACCCTGGACAGATAAGCAATGAAAAGTAGGGTTTCGGAGGGGTGGTCAATGGGAACTGGGTAGGAGACAGGGGTGAGAGTGTGTTTTTCGCCCAACCCCTTCTTATTTACTTTCACTTTCAAAACTTATTCAAAGAATTAATTAAAGCCAGAAACTCTATTCCCCATTCACAGTTGCAGATTAAAAGCGACAACCCTGATGCTGAAAAGCATCAGCTGAAGGTCAGTGCCACCTTCGATGAGGGTCCTTTGCAGGTGAGAACCTCTAGGTGCACCTGGCAGGAGTCCAAGCCCCACAACTAATCACAGAGCTTCCAGCAAGATTCCTTGAGGTTGTAGAAGAGCTGCTCAGGCAGAGGTGCCAAAAAAGTTGTCTTCCTTTGAATGATTGATTTGAGCGATCTGAAAAGACTTTTATCCAGGGACACCTGGGTGGCTCAATTGGTTGAATCACTGCCTTTGGCTCAGGTCACAATCCCAGAGTCCTGGGATGGAGCCCTGCATCAGGCTCCCTGCTCTGTGGGAGGCCTGCTTCTCCCTCTCTTACTACCCCTGCTTGTGTTCCCTCTCTAGCTGTGTTTCTTTCTGTCAAATAAATAAATAAAATCTTAAAAAAAAAAAAAAGGCTTTCATGCAGTGGTCTTGGAAAATAGAATCCCACACAAAGCCCAACATTGGCTGGTGAGGGGTTCATGGTGTTTTGGGATGAGGCTGGTGAGAATTTGGGTTCTTGCTTGGTCTGTGCCCTGAAACTCCAGAGAACTTCAGCCCGCTGGCCTGCAACAGGGGCTAAGAATTCTCGGTCCTCATGGGATGGACGTGGGGATTGAACAAGTTAGTGGCTATGAAGCAGCCAGCACACATCAGGCCCACGGAAGATGCTCCATAAATACTAGTTTCTCCATCCCCTACTGCTGCCAGGAGGCCCTTTCAAAAGTGATTTACCACATACAGTTTAAGCAGCATGGTTAATGGCTCATCTCCCCTAAGTCCTGCTCGAGATATAAATTAAAATCTCCAACATGAGAACCGGGGGCCTCTCCTTTTCCACCGGTAGAGCCCTGAATAATCATAATGGTCTTTGGAAGCTGCTTGCTCAGAAAGTTCTGGAATTCTCTCTTTCCAGAAACTTGGAGAACAATTTCTATTTCAATAAGAAGTCCCTCTCTTGCCACTCACTGACTATTCGTTTTTACAGAAAGCAGTAGAAATGTGAAGTGGAAGATTCTACTAATTTTGGCAACCAGAGGGCAGGTGGAGGTGGGGCTGAGCTGAGGAGACTGCACTCGGTTAAAGGTTACCCAGTGACTGAAGAAGGCAGCCACCTGGCCCCTCTTGAGTGACCACTCCTGTTCTGTGCAAGTGTCCCCGGCGATGGACGCAGCGAACACAGAGCAGGCCAGACCCACTTGGGGAAGGTGAAACAGTGACAGGGTGACTCACTTGCTCAGCGGGAACATTCTGGTCTGCAGTCACCTCTTGTGCTGCTGGGTGGCAGTCTGCACCCATTCTGAGTCTCTTCTCTCCCCTCCACCGAGCAGGTGCTTCGGGGACTTGAAAGGGACCGCAGCGCAGAGACAGGCGCCCATCTGTGAGGCCGGGCCCAGCGGTGCCTACTTGAAAGGCCTATCTGAGGCAGATCAAATGCATTCAATCCACAAACACTGAGGATGTGACTCTGTATAAGCAACTAAACCAACAATCGCCCGCGGAGCATTCGGATGTTCTAGATGTTTACAGTGCCTGACTGCTACAGCATCTAACAGCGGACCGTAGGGTTTGTGCGAGCCTCACCGAAAGCTGCCGGTATTTGAGGATGGGGGAGGAGAATGAGGCAGAAAAAGCATGGCTGCCCATCAGGAGGAGACGGGCTGAGCCAGTACCCGCCCCATTTGTCAGTGGGGTCATACCACATACTTGATTTTGTGGTGTGTTTCGTCACCCCTTCACCAGCGACAGCGAAGCCCGTGCAGCAAGGGGAGCCGCTGGTACTCAGTGAGCGCCCCCAAGTACCAGAGATGCCCCCGAATGATAGATGCGGGCAACCTTGAAGCCAGTCCCTAGCGGAGTGAGCCACAGGTCTCTGCTCTTGGTCTACACCGAGCCCAGCGTTCTTCTGGAGAAGACGGAAGAGGGAGGGAACCCCCTCTAACTTGCAGATGATGTCAAGCATCTTATTTTATGTTAGAGAATATCTAGGCCAAATCTAGGAGATTAAACCAAAAGTTGGTGCCCAGAGGCAAAATGAGGGAGAGGTGGCTTTGCACAAGTCCCCCACACGAAGAGGCCGGGATGTTGGCCAACGGATGGTTGTGTGGGCCCCAAACCTCAGCTGGCGTCCAGGACAAGGCAGTTCACTGTGCTCAGGGGAGGGTGGACGTTGGAAAACTGTGGCCCGTGATCAGAAGGGCAGCCTGGGATCAAGTCTGCCGAACACCTGAGCACCCCTTTCGGGCAATGTGGCATGAAGGGGGAGCCTGAGCACACTGGTTAACAGCCGCATGTCCAGAAAGGCTCACCGCGGAAGAAGCCAGGGCTTATGTGATAATTCAGCAGTTTCTGGGACAGAAGAACTGCCCAATCAATGTTAATGAGTGTGTGGAATTAGGACCATCAGAGTGACCACAGATATGACTGAATGGCTTCAGGGGCAGAGGTCCATCCAACACGTGGAAGTGCCAGAAAACAGGCTTTGGATTATTGATGGAATAAGTCGGTGCTTTGCAGTGATAGGCTGGGCTGTCTCCGGGAGGAAAGAAGGGATGTCAGTATAGATTAAACGGCCCTTTATGGGGCTCACCTAGAGGAACTGCCAGAGAACTTCTGATACACAGTGAAGAGTATCTTTGTAATGGTGATGACCCCAAGTTGGTTTTTGAGCGCTCCCAGCGGTGGTTCACCTCACTGCACTGTACAGATGATCAGAGAGGCTTGGTGACTCACTCAGGATCACACAGCTAGCCAGGGGGAGCCAAGAACCTACTCTAGCTGCCTATCTATACAGGGAGAACAAAGCAAGACAACAATGCATAAACCAGCTCCTTCCAGATCTCCGCCCTCAGAGACTACCCCATGTAAGTGAGGCCCCTTGCCCCTGCACCACTTGCAGCCCTTCTAACAACCACATTTGCTTATCACCTGCCTCCAGAGGTCTCAGCAAACACTTGATGAACACCGAATGAATAAATGAAGGGGTAGACAACTGAATCTCTCTCCCCTAGCTCTAGGCTGTACAGCTTACATTCTCCCTGGGCCTGGAGAAAATGGAATGTGGAAGCAGGATGATGGGACTTGACCATGGTGTGGGGGAGATCAGGGGACCCCAGGGGAAGGTGTCTGCGGTCAGGGACACATAGCAAAGAGGCAGCCATTCCAGCAACAGCAGCCAAAACCACGAAACACCTGTGGCATGTGGCACTTTGCTAAGGATTCTCCATGCAGTGAGCCCTTTCATCCTCGAAACCGCTGTCTGTGGCGCTTACTCCTTTTTTTTTTTTATTTTAAAGATTTTATTTATTTATTTGACAGAAAGAGACACAGTGAGAGAGGGATCACAAGCAGGGGAATGAGAGAGGGAGAAGCAGGCTTCCCGCCCAGTAGGGAGCCTGATGCGGGGCCTGATCCTGGCTCTCCAGGATCATGACCTGAGCTGAAGGCAGTTGCTTAACCAACTGAGCCACCCAGGCGCCCGGTGCCTATTCCTTTATCCCTGCCTCACAGGTTAGGAGATGGAGGCCAGGAGGCACGGAGATTGTGTGGCCAGGAGCTGGGGGAGTGGAAGTGGCTTCCTTGCGGTGGCTTGTCTGGCCTTCCTGTAGCCAGACAGTCCACCGAATAGAGTGAACAGCGCAGCGCCCGGGGGCCTGGCTTCAGGGGAGGGGTGCAGCCTGTCCCAGTACCCCACCCCCATGGGATGACATCGTTTTGCGGCGGGGGCATGCTGCCGTGGAACAGGGCAGTGGGGAGGAGGGGCGTGGGCCTGGGGCCTGGGTCTGCTGTCTCCCCCCCATTCAACTCAGCTCCCCATTGCTTGTGTGTCCTGTCCATTACAGCTGAACGTGGTTTAATGCTTCTCCCTTAAAAAGCCCAAAAGAGTCAAAAGACACATGTGGGGGATGTATAGGGCAACAGTGACAGGGACCAAGCCTGCGGTGTCCCTTGGGCCAACCTTGTCAGTCCCCGGAATGGCTCCACACAAACAAAAATAAGGATGCCTCTCCCCGGGTAGGAAAGTGCATGATCAAACACCACAGGCCCAGATGGTCTATGTGGGCCTCACGTGAGACCCTCGCACCCAGAAGAAGCCAGCAGACAACAGGAGAATGTTCTTGGTGTCAGGTGCCCAGCCTGGGTCACCTCTTGGGCAGGTTGTTCTCTGGGCACTGGAGGCCCTGAGAGCCTGCTTGAGGTTTTATCCCCAGAGAGGGGGACACTGAGGCCTACACTAGGGGCCCTGGTAGCAGACACGTGGGACCCCCACCTGCCTGGCCCAGGAACTCTCCACCCCTCTGACGACTGACTGAGGGCCAGACTCAACTTGAGCCCTCGCCCCAGGGTCACATCTGTCCCCAGGCTGAGAGCCCATCTTTCAAAACTGTCCAGATTAGGAATGTGCTTTCTAATATGACAGTCACTGATCACATGTGGCTATTACGTTTACACTTTAATAAACTGAAATAAAATACAAGTTTAAATTCCATTCCTCAGTCACATTAGTCACTTTTCAAGTGCTCAGTAGCCACATGTGGCTGCATAGTGGCCCAGCTAGCACACATTGATATCATCCCGGAGGGTTCTTTTGAACAGTGATGTTCTGGGAACACTTTGGGAAGTCACAAGAAGACAGCATATGACCTTCACAGGTCATCCAAGAGGGCTTTGTTTCTGACTCCTCTGCCATATTTCTTGCCCCCTACACAGGCCAAGGCGAAGCCCAAGGCCGAGACAGGGGACCAGGTTAGGAGAGGCCCAGCAGCAGCCAGCAGACAGGATGAGGTCCAGACGGGGTGGCCCCACCAGACACTCCGCAGCGGCAGGGGCTGGGAGCACATTTCCAGGAGAGGCCTAGAGTCAAGGACAGACCATGGGAACCCCACACCTGCTGAGTCCCAGGTGTCCATGAGCAAGGGTGGCGGCCACCTCAGAGAGCAGACTGCCCCGCCCTGGGCATCTGGCCCCACACAGCCCTACACCAGGAGCACTGGGACAGACAAGAGTTCCAGATAATTACAGAGTCTGAATTTTCCCTCAGCCGGGTTGAGGGAGTAATGTAGGGGCAGGGTGAGCTTCAAGAGATTTCGAGAATAAAGAAGTGTATATTTGGTACCTTAGCACTGTAGACTGAAATTCATACCCACTAAAGAGATCAGTTGGATGAGTAGAGCAATTATTGGGGATACAGGGGGTTACAGGGAACCTGGCACAGGATGGACAAATCTGCTCTAAAAGTCCTCATTGTCATTGCCGGAGGTGACACGAGTGTCTTGGCCGTGGAGGCTGTGCAGGGCTGCTAGGGGTCACAGGCCCTTCTGTGCTGCCCCTGCCCTCCCCGGGCCAAGCTCGGCATTGTACTCTTAAAAATTAAACATTTTCATTTATTTTAAAATCAGAAAAAAACCCAGAATATGATGAAAATGGACATATAATAATCAACCCAGTCTGAATGACATTCATCTTTATACCGAGACAGTCATGACACATTCTTACATGAGGAAGGAGCCACAAAGGTTAAGCACCATAAAAGTCACTATGCAGTCCTAAACTTTTGCTCCTTAGAGGCATAAAATGTAGAGGCATAAAATGCATCTCTACACGAAGGGAACTGATGTTCCAAAAGACCCCCCTGGTTGATCTACAGATTGAATTTCAGCAGTGACGTCTCACACCTCCCTCTGCATCAAGCAGGTCAACCCTCTCCCAAAACACCCACATCTCCAGGCAAGCACCTAGCCTCCCAAAGCCCTGGGACCATTTGCCTGTTCTGCTATCCTTAGCATTGCTCTTCTTTCTCCATGTTGTCTTATGATTTCAATGAGGCTGCTGGAGGTCCAGCCATCACCATTGCATTCCACACAGGAGGACAGAGGGAAGTGGAGGACAAAAGGTTAAGCTTCTTAGATGTCAGGCTCCCTCAAAGAGCTTTCCTAAAATTCCCACCATCTGCCGCAGCCTATGTGTTTCATTAGCCAACCCATCTGTCTATGTGAAGTTTTTCTCTGCAATGGCATAAATGTATCTTGTAATGTAAAGGAGCTAGAGGAGGAAGACGAGGGATAAAGCAAGGCTCTGAGATGGTGCAAAGCAAAGAAAACACAGAAGGGGACTCAGTCCAGAATTATAGCAAATACCCCCTGCTGAAAAATCCATCTGTCCACAAGCATCCTCATGGCCCTGGTTGTGCCACCAGATAATGGGGTCAAGTGGAGTGGAGGGTGTGACCAGTTCACCTTTTCTGGCCTTTGAGCAGGTTGAATTATGTGAACAAACTCCATGTCATTGGAGCTGAAACTTTTCTACTTTGGCGATTTCACTCTTTGCTGGAACACTGCTGAACCTTTGCAGCCCAGTCTGTATCCTCCGGGCTGGAAGGGCGTGGTCCTGACTCAGGAGCTGACTCTGGCAAAGCTGGCTGCAAGGGCGGGAGTGAGTCATGAACCCAGACATAGCTGAGATTCCTGGTATGTGCTGAGGTGGTGAGGGGAGGACGCTAAGCTTGGACTGCTTTCCTTTGAGGCAGGAGATGTTACAGGATGTGAGGGTTCCCCGCCTCCCTGCACCCATCCCCTGGGGCCCTCACAACAGCCTAACATTACTGGGCTCATGTCTATTTCACCAGAAAGACATAAATAGGAAAGAGCTGGTCTGCCAGTTCACCTCTATATCCTTGGGTCAAAGAACCAGACTGTTGGGTTCAAAAAGAAGCTCCTCTCCTTACTAACAGTGTGATTTAGCCAATCTCCCCTAACCCTTCTGAGTCCCAGCTTCCTTGTCTGAACGATGGGGATGATAGTCATAAACTGCCTCATGGTCCTGTGAAGACTAAATAAGGTCATCTTTGCAAAGCATCCAGAACAGTGCTTGCCCTAAGCAAACACTGGGTAAACAGAGCAGTGTTTGAATTATCTTTATTTTATTGGGTAAATATTAAGTATTTGCTAATGCATGAATGAAAAGAAATCTTCTTTGATCATTAATACCAAAATCAAACAAGTGATTTTTGTCCCTTTGAATGCTCTCCTCCAAGCTGTTTGGGGCCCTTGAAGTCAGTCTCCTCCTGAGAGTTCTGATGAAAGCAATGTGGTTATTTCACAAAGTAGATCCTGATCCCAGAGGAGCTAAGTGTCTTGTCCTGGGCCCAGTCATGGGACCGAGAAAGCTGTAGAAAATAAATCTACCTGCCTTCAGGAGCACTCTGCTGTGGACACTGCTTGTTGCCTATCCTATATCCATTCTCCTCTACTTCCTGTGTTGTCAACAACTCCTATGTTGTTAGGGGCAGCAATCTGCCTAGTTAAAAAATTGTGTTCCCCAGGCTGCTTTACAGTTATGGTGGCCAATAAAAGATGCAGGCAGAAAGGGTTACTTGGTGGTTCTAGGAAAGCTCTTTAAAGGAGCCTGACATGTAGGATGTTTAGCCTTCTGTCCCCCATTTTCCTCTTTCCTCCTGTGTGGAATGCAGAGGTGATGGCTGGAGCTCCAGCAGCCTTCTTCTTATTATTATTTTTAAAAAGATTTTATTTATCTTTTTAAAGATAAGAGAGGCAGGGAGAGAGAGGGGAGGAAGCAGACCTCAATCCCAGGACCCTGAGATCACAACCTGAGCGGAAGGCAGAGGCTTCAACACACTGAGCCACCCAGGCGCCCTCCAGCAGCTTTCTTAAAACTGTAAGACAACATTAAGGAAGCCACTGCTAAGGAATGCAGAGAAGAGAGACGAATGAACTGGCTGCTCATTGACCTGTGCCCTGGACAGCTTTCTTCCAATCTTTTTCGGTCTGAGAGAAAGTAAGCCTGATGGTTGCTGGAGGCACTGCTATTTTGTGAAATTTTCCTTTATATCTGCCTAAATTGATTAAAACCCATGCATCCCTCTCACATTCTATAAATGATTTGTCCAGGGAGAACAGCTAAAATGATACAGTTATACCTTTGCTAAAAATTTCAAAAACGTATGATACGTTTTTAAAAGGGCAGCAGGAAAGTCGCAATGGGTAAGATCTGCCACCACCATTAGCTTTTTCTAGTATAGAAAATGCAAGAAAACTGGGTGTTTCTCTTTCTCTCTCTCTCTCTCTCTCTCTCTCTCTCTCTCTCTCTCTCTCTCTCTTTAATCAGAGGAATCATCTAAGACCAAACAAGCCTCCCCACCACTCCTCCTTCCTGTGGACCCAGCTTCCTTCTGATCCACTGTTGGTTTCCCCTTGCCTGAGCTCTGTGGTCTAACCAGAACCCTCCCGATTTTGTGAGGAGCCCAAGGTTTGCCCCCACAGCACTGCGCCAAGCCTGTGACTGCCCCGCCACGGCCCTGGGGGCAGAGAGGGTCCCCTGGGCTTGGGGACAGGTAGCAGTTACAGGACAACAGTGCCCACCAAGTCGCACCATTTGTAAGGAACCAACATGACCCAGCCATGCTCAGCATGCAAAGCCTCAACTCTCAGAAAGGCCACATACAAAGCCCCCGAGGCCTTATGTCGGTAGCACAGTACCAGAGAAAGCTGACCCGGCAAAGGGACCCAGCTGGCCCTTCTCGTGGACCCCTGAAGGAGCCCTGTGAAGATTCAGCTTCTGAGGCACTGCACGATCTTGGATATCCTCAGAACTGCCAAGGAAAGGCCATGTGATGCTCGGCCTGGTTTTAGGTTTAAGTGTATCTTACTTAATCTTTTCAATATGAGTCAGCTCCATGTACTGGGCTGATTTCTCAAACAGCCAGAAGGGGACCGGAGCTGCCTTTAGACAGGAAGCCTGGGTACAGCGTCCAGCTCCTTCCACCCTGGGAGGAGGTCTGAGGCCAGTGGTCCTGGATTCTCGGACCTGGGGCCCCAGTCTGCTGGATTATAGACAGTGCGCTCCTGGTCCCCGGCTTTTCCTGACTCTCCCCTCCTGATGGAGGCCAAGGCGCCCCCCTCAGCCACACAGCTGCCCATCAAAGCAGCTGCCCCATCTGATTCACCTGCCGGGGATGCGTGCACCTCGAATAAGTCGAGCAACTGGCCATCCTTCCTATCTTCCAGGGTGGGTATGTGCGTGTGTTGGGGGGCAGGGGGCGAAAGGAAATGCACAGAGAGTTACTACCATGTGGCTGGGCTGAAGGCAAGGGGAGCTGTCCTCACTATGATGATGTTGACGATAGGAACAATGATGGCCATGAGGACGGTGACATCTAGAACCCTGGGTTTTCCTGGAGAGAACCATGAAGCATTTCCCGTTTGCCTAATCAGTAGATGTCTTGCAAATGCAGAACGTGACACAGATGGGAACTCACTTCACGAGCACGAGAACCAACTCTTTGCGGGGTGCCCACCTTTCTGTTGAGACAGAAAGGTAACTGGGTGTACGTCCAAATCAGTGGCTGTGACCTTAACAACTTGTGCTCATCACTGATCTTTCCAAGGACTCAAGAGGCTGGTACTCTTATTAATTCCATTTTACAGTGAGGAAGATGGGACACCAAGAAGCTAAGTGGCTTGCCTGATGTGAGGGTGAGCTTTCCGTGTGGCAATGGGTTGTCACACCACTCAGGTACCACGAAAACCTCTTGGTAGGAGGTAATGAAAGCCCACGTGGGGATGCTGATGAGCGGTGTGGAGGGAGAGACAGGGCCCGCAGGTGACAGGCCAGTCTCCGAGCTGAGCACTCCATGCCAACAGGGCACTGGGCCACTTCCGAGTGTCACCAAACTGTCAGCATTCTCTTTTTGCTGCAGGTGTCCTTTTACAATATCTGCTCAGTTTCTCTTGTAGATTATTCCCCTTTTTACTCCCTGCATCCTCACTTAGAATCAGCATCTTTTGGTAGTAGGAAAATATGACAGAGCAGCAGATCATATTAATGAATGTTCTATTTTCAGACCTGCCTGGGGCCTTATTTTTGGCCTTTTTAAATGACTCTCCTGTTTATAAAAGTGATCATATCAGTTCACCGCAGGCTTATTTTCTCATGGGTAAGCGGTAAATTGACTTCCAGCATTTATACAACTGCCCAAATTCTAAATGAAAGAATACAATCAACGTCTAGGATAAAATCAACCACCTTGAAACTACTTCCCAATGGCACTTATCCAGGGGGATCTGAAGACTCGGGATCCAGTGACGAAGACATGTTAACACTTGGCATGTTCTCTGAAATGGGGACAAGAGAGAATGATGGTGTGCCCAAGCCGCTGGGGCCCTGCCTAGAGCATTCTGCCTTTCTGGGCTCTTCTCTCCAGGAAGATGGCATTTCGCCAAGCGCTTACAAAGATCACTCACCAAGAGAGACAGACTGGATTGGGCTCCCACCTTGGAAACCCCTGTTGTGTGCCTTGCTGAGGCCCCTAGTTGATCCTGAGAATCTCAGCCTGGGAACACCCACTGATTACATTGAAATCACAAGATCTTGCTTGGGAAAGTCATGCTACTAACTCAGGGGCCACAAGCCCTGATGCCTTCAGAGTCCGGGTAAGAAGGGAAGCGGATAGAAATAACATTGAGGGGTTCTCTTCTATGTCCAGACCCTGTTGGAAGTATTTGGCAGATATTAACTCTCTAGCGTTCCAGCAGCCATCCCAGCCAGGCAGCGACCATGGAAGCTACCAGAGCCTTGCACTGTTAGGATTCAATAGGGCCCACGAGCCAAAGAATATGAGACCCCATAGTTATCTGAATACAAAAGGAAGGAAGGAAGGAAGGAAGGAAAGAAGGAAGGAAGGAAGGGAGGGAGGGAGGGAGGAAGGAAAAAGAAAAGAACCTAACCACCATCCATCCTGGGCAAGCCAACAGAATTTGAGGGGGTTGGACGTGGATTCAAAGAAGACTGCATTTGGTTTTGGGGCCCCCAGCCTGCAACTCCAGTTTTTTTTTTTTTTTAATTTCTTAGCTATCTCAGTTTGATAAGAGAGTCAGGTTCAAGGGAGGTCTTTCTTCCTTGGAATCCTGCTCTCTGATGTTAAGGCAGAGCATCCCCAACCCTTCTCCGATGCATGACACCCGCAGGCCAGCTTTGAAGCTGAAGCTGTCGCAGCTCCCTGCTCCCACTCCACCCCTCAGCACGTGTGACGTCACAGGACACAAAATGCAGCTTTAACCATGGGCGATCCCAGCCCTTCCTTAACCATGGGTTTGTAACTAATAAATTAGAGACTCAACCAGTTCTGTCAAGGCTGACCCTAAAAAAAAAATCAGCCTAAGGGGAGGGTCCTGGGAGAGGTACCCCTTAGCAAAGGGGCCTCACAGGTGCACACACACAACAGCTGGGACCGAAGCCAGGAAGGGGTCGCCACATAAGGGGGGCACCCAGAGTTGATTTTAACCAAAGACCAAAGAGCCAGATCTTCCTGGAGGGGCCAGCCAGCCACCGTGCTGGGCTCAGGGACAGATCACTTGTTCTCTTAGAGCTGCTCCAATTTTAGAAATTGGGTGCTGACTCATTATTGACCCAGAAAGCCCACACACTCAAATGACTCTACTGAAAAAGCTCCCTGTCATCCCCTGCTTACTGATGTGCAGGTTTTTAAGCAAATTCAAAAAATGTTTATCACCAAGTATTTATGACATTTTAACCGTTTCATTTACAGTAACTAGAATGACATTTAAAAAAAAATGTTTCCTGTATTTTGCTTGACTGTAAAGCTAAGCCTCATCAGAATAGTAACAGGTTGAGAAACACATTACCAAGGTCACATCAGGCCTCAAGGGCTCAACAACCTCACCCCAAGCCCCCGGACCCCCGCAAATTTTCTTTCTGACTTTATCACAGTTTGTAACATTGAGTCACAACCAAAAAGAAAAGACATAAAATAAGTTCCCATCATCATTCACAGGCTTGTAGAGAGGGAAGCCAAAATGCTGCCTCTCTATTGTATTTTCTTGCACTAAAAACTGGGCAGCTCAGACCACGCGGCCAGAAATTTCTCAGGGGCATCTTCCCTCTGCCTCTGAGAAGTGGAAGCTGGCCCAGCCTCAGCACCCCTGTGCCAGCGCCCATTCACCCGCCTCCATCTCTGAACTTCACCATGGCTCCAGAGAAGAGTCTGGAACAGCTTATTTTCCAGCCCAGCATCCCTATCTCTCCTAGAACAACACCGTGTACAACGAGTATCGACCTTCTCTCCATTAACCATGGAGACAAGCAGGCTACAACACAGTAGCTCTGGGGGTGAGGGCAGAGATTAGGGACCCTCCAATCTCGAATGCAGTATCCCCTCCAAGATGCAACAGCTTTAACCCACCTGAGACTCTGAGGCCAACACTAGAAATGATCATAAAAACGAGAGACACAGACTTACCGCGGAGAAGCGGCTGGCTCCACCTTCCCGCCGCCCGAGCTGCGGAGGTCTGAGGCACACACTGGCTCAGGCACAGGCCGCCTGGAATACCAGCCCGCCCGCTGCACGGAGCAGCCGGCTGTCACCATGTCCCTCCATTCCTCATCACATCCACACGGGTGAGACCCCCCCCAAAAAAAAGAAAGAAAGAAAAGAAAAAAGAAAAAAAAAGAAGAAAAAGAAAAAAAAAGGGCGCACACCTCAGTCTCCGTTCTCATTGGAACGAGATGACTCATGCTGACTCACAGCCACCACTTCCTCTCCGACATTCTCTTCATACTTGTGAGCTGGGCTGGTCCTGTTCCCAGGGTCTCTGCAGCCCTTCCTGGAAGAACAGCCTTCTGACCCTGGCAAAGCCACCCCAGCGCTGACCTCATGCAGAGCCCCAAGGAGCGCCTACACAGGGGAAATGCTTTATTTAGGAGACTTGAGCCACAGGGCAATAAAATGCACGAATCCCTTGCGCATTTGAATTTCAAATACACACTACAATTCTGTGATATCTTGCAAAGGTCCTATGAACCGCTGGCTCATTTCAAGGCATTTCAGGGAAGGGAGGAGAGTGGAATATGGTCTCATTCCTCAGGGAGGTCGGGTCTACTTTTGCTTGGCAAGACTGATTTCAGGGCATGTCTTCTTCTGCATATCCTCCTCTGACATAACAAATCATGGGATCTAAAATCCAGATCTCTTCAAAGCTGTTTATGAGGAGGGCGTGTGCTCTGCTTTGGGGATTCAGTGGCTTCCAAAATCTTTTCCACCCATCTTTCAGACTTTGCCAGAGATGAGTATTACAATCCCAAGAACTGTAATAAAGGTGTAACAATCAAACTTATAAAGACTGTTGATGCATGTTGACAGGCAAGCACAGAGAGCAATCTCTGGTTTCTCTGGAATGATACCGTGGGTGGGGTTGTCTTCTCCAGCTTCCTGCATTTGTAAATTATGAGAGGCTATGGAGACGGGGATCCACGTGGTGCTCCACCGCCTCCCAAGAAGACCAGCAGGGCCGCTGTAATTGCATTAGGACAACCATGGTTTCTGGAAGGTCCCACAGGCCTGGGCGTGCATGAACACTGATGCTCTTGAGACACATTTTGACGTAGTGCCTACTGCTGTGTAGGCCACACTCTGATACCCCTAACGGATTCCAAGAAAATAAGGAAATGTTTTGTTGGTGGACAGAAGGCCCAAGCAAGGCGCATCTGTGTGCAGTGGACCTCATCCTGGACGGGTCAGAAGTCTCAGTTTCCTTTTACAGCGAGGTTCGTCTTAGGGGAAAACAAATACTTGTTCAGTACTCTGTTAGGTTCTTCCAACAGGAGAATTAGGGCATTTTCTATCAGGTCCAAGTGCTTTGACTTCCCTGGGAAAGTTGCAGTGTGGCAGCTGGCCAAATACTCTCATTTCTGGCAGTTTTTTTTTCCTCCCAGGAGAGAGGAAAGCCTGTTGGTTTTCTAGAAGTTAGGATTAGCTTTGTCGTGCCCTTCGTTGCAGTGTTTTCTCTAGGGGAGAATGGGGAATAGAGATGGGGTCAGCAGCCTCATGAATGGCCCGAAGATGGGGCTTCAGCAAGGCTGTAGGTCATCCCCAAGGGGACTCCTCTTAGCCGGTGGGGGCCCAGTAGCTATGGGAGGTCCACAGGGACGCCAGGAGTGTGCAACGCTCTTGAAGCAGGGCTTCTGGGTTGTGGGTTTTGTTCTATATGTAGAAAGCCAGACTTTATGAAGACTTGTTTTCAGTTAACTCATTAATCCCTGGAGGAAACGAACTAACTAAATAAATAAAAATCACCAGGAATAAATTACAGAAATTTGAAATAGTTGGGCAACGTAGGTTCCAAGTGGCGGCCACACCCTCCTGCTGGAAGGACCCTGCCAGAGGCCTCATCGCTTTAGCAATGGGTTCTTTCATAGCAACACTGTTACAATGAGCCTTCTGGAATATTCTAGGGCAAGACCTCAGACATGAAGCTGGGCCTCCTCCCAAAGCAGCAATTTGAGCCATTGCTATGGAAGGTCACTGGAACTGTGTTCTCCCTATATAGTGCAGCATTGAATAATCCTATGAATGCTGTCTCTTAATTGCTGACTGAATATTATCTAGCACTCTTCTCCTTTGGGCTGGGAAGTAGGGAGAGAATATTAGTGAGAAGAGGGAGGCCGTTCCCAGTATATTCATAATAAAATATTCATTGAGGCATTTCAGTAGCACCAATTCCCATAATTATTGTGGAATGTTGTCCAGTGGATTCTCTTTCAACTGGCTAATCTCTGCATATTTCCCCAGAAAGGAAACAATGGTGACCCTCAGAACATGGCTACATGGAAATACTTTTTAAACATTTGCATGTTCTTTTACCAATGAAAATAGCATTGTAAATATTTAGGTTTCATTGAATTAGTAAAATAATCAAGTTTCACTCCTGAAGAGTGCACAGTCTGAGGAGAGTGCCTTCTAACATGTCACAGGATCCTTGTAAATATCGATGGCTCACTGAAGAGTATTTATCAGATGCCAGTCATTCTCCTAAACATGCACAGGTATTCCAACCTCTGATCCTCAAAAGAGTTCTGAGTAAGGTCATCCCCCATTTTCTAGCAAAGAAACTGAGGCACAGAGAGGGCCAGGAGCCTGCCCAAGGTTTCAGTGCTCAGATGCACACCCAGGGCTCCTGGTGTCAGAGTCCACAATCCTAGCCACCAGGCCACGTGAGTTCCCATGGAGAACTTTTCAAAGAATCTTTGCACACACATCACCTTACGGCATGGCATATTCTCCCCAATTCTGCAGGACACGTGTGTAAGGTAGATATTTTTCCTATTCATGTGAGAGGTAACTCAAAGTTACTCTCTCAAAGTTACTTTGAGGTAACTCAAAGTCCTAGCCTTGGAGTGACGTACCACTTACAATAGTAAGAATTCTCACTAACGGAGGTAGAGGGTTCGAAGCACCCACCGACACATCCAGGAAGCGCGTGATGCTAATGTCTGCGCAGACAGCACTCCTCCCCAGCGGGGATGTGAGGCATCAGGGAACGTCCCTCATGGTCCTTCTGTCACTTGAACAAACAGGTCTCCCCACCACCCTCTTTCCCGGGAGAGGATTCGTCCCTTGTTGCAAATCCAGCACCCCCTGCCACCTCCATCCTCATTTCTTTCCAAGGATTTAGTTCCTAATCAAATATAGGCCTTTTCCCTCCAACATCCTTTACTCTGTCCTATCTGTGGGCCTCAACAGAGGCTCCAGTCACTCCGTCTCCCAAATACCTCCCCTGCCTTTAACCTCGTGGAGTAGCACCATTGATGCCTGCCATACATCCTCTCCCTCCCCTATCAGTGGCAGCCTTGACACTCGGTTGGGATTGACTCCACCTCCTTACCCAGGGCAGAGCTTTGATTAGGCTAAGCAAAATAAGGGAATGTCACCCCTTGCCACTGTGACTGGTTCCAGGATGGGCTCCCAGGCCTATGTCAGCAACGGTCTGGTGACCTCTAATCACGCTGATGGGGTAAGGGGTGCCCAAGGCCTATAGCCTAGGACTATGGCCACCGCTTCAGGGATGACAGGGAAGAATGCACAGAACTCAAGAGTTCTCATTTTTACTCTTAAGTTTCTAAAGTTTAGGACCGGGTATTATGAGGAAAGAAAAAAAAAGATACAGAAAAATGGGCAAAGTCAGACAACAGTATATAGTTGCGCCAGCTGTACACTGTGCAACCCCAGAGAGGAAATTTACATAGCCCGTGATATTCACAATCATATGTGGCAGGCCTCCTTGCAGTACCTACCAGGTGATACCTCCCCAAGGTCATACAAGGATCCCACCAGCTGGATGGTAAAGAGAACTGGGAGGGAAGAATAGGGAGAAGAATCTTAATCCTGCCCCTCACCCCCAGCAGGCTAGGGCCAGAGACGCATTACCACTCACCCCAGGGCAGTCCAGGGACACTGAGAGCAAAGGGACACCTGCAAATGACGAAGTAAGAATTTGCTGACAGTTTTTTTTTCCTTCTGTGATGGAACTTGAACTTGATGGTGTACCCTAAGTTAGAAGGAAGAAAGTCTGTAAAGCTTGAGAGTAGGTGAGTTCCCCAGACTAATGAGTAGAGAAAAAGGAAGCAAGAACTGAGCCCCGGGGCCCTGTGACTTTGGTGGATCAGGGGGTGAAAGGAGCCAACAGAGAAGGGATAGAGAGGGAGGTTGGGGGGACAGGGGACCAGAAAGGTCCAAGGGAAGCCAGGAGAGTGTAGTGCCTGAGGAGACAAGTGAAGAAGGTGCTTAAAGAGGAGAGAATGGACACTTGTGTAAGTATAGCTACGAAGTCATGGAGGCGGCGGCTGGAAAGTGTCATGGACTTGTTGAGGGAGGTCTGTGTTGGGAGGAGCTGGGAAGGTCTGAAGAGACAGGAGAGGAAAGGGGGAGAGAGGTGGAAAACAGTGAAGAGAGACATCACTTCCTGGAAACAGCTGCAAATGGAGAAGAACATGGGGTCCAGAGAAATGTCCTTTTTTGTTAAGAGAAATAACAACTTGCCAAGATGCTTACTAACAGAAATGACTTACCATAAAGGGAGATACTGATGACATAGGAGAGGATCAGAGGGAATTCGGTAGAATTGGGAAGATGGATGAGACCTATTGCTCATGGGGAGGGCTTGGCGCTGGTTGGAGTAGCCCTCCCCAGCCCCGGACATCGACCAGGCAAGGACGGGCCACAGCGAACTTGTTCCATATTATGCTCCTGCATGTTTCATCATTTGTAGTAAAGAAAAAGTGACATCAGTTTTTTTTTAATTTAATAACAAGTAATGCACAACTGCAGTCTTTCTACTAAAACCCTTTAATAATTACAGATCACACTAAAAGTCCTCTTTGATGAAGTCATGGCATTTTTCACTAAGGTAATGAGGATGGCTGAGAGGGATGAAGGAGGCAGAATTTAGGGAAAAGGAAAAGAAGGGGAGAAAAATTCTAGAGAGAAATGTGCACGGAGGCACAAGCTGGATGCTGGATGAAGCCTAGCTTCTCCAAGAGGAGGCCGATGTGAAAATATCAGTGAGATGCTGGGAGGCTGGATCCCATGGACTGACTCCACGGGGATGAGCCTCTCTCTGCACTGAGCTGGGGGAGGCTGGGGGAGGCCAGCTATGCTGAGGGCTAGGCGCAGGGCTTCCTGCACTCTGCTGGGATAGGACTTGGAATGCAGAGATACCACTCGGCTCCAAAATATGACCCCGCATGTGCACACATGTGCACACTTACACAAACGCACACACGCTCTTGAGATTCATCCAAATTGTGTGTATCAATATTTATTCCTTTGTTTATTTATAAGGTTTATTCCATTATATGGATATACCATAGCTTATTTATCCATTCACCTGTTGAGGGACATTCGGTTATGACAGATAAAGCTGCTGTGAACATTTGCATACAGGTTTTTGCATGGACACCAATTTTCATTTCTTTACAGTAAGCATCCAGCAATGGGGCTATTTGTTTTACAGTAACTGTGTGTATATCTTTATAGGAAACTGCCAAATTGTCTCCCAGAGTAGCCGTATCGTTGCATTTCCAACACGTGAATGAGAGACCGGTTGTTCCTCGCCCTTGTCAGCCCAGACTATTGTCAGTTATTTTTTTAAAATATTTTATTTATTTTTTTGACAGAGAGAAACACAGCTAGAGAGTGAGAGCAGGGGGAGTGAGAGAGGGAGAAGCTTCCCCCCGAGCAGGGAACCCAATGCGGGGCTGGTTCAGACTCTTAATGACTAAGCTACCCCAGTGCCCCAGTATTTTTTTTTAAGGAGGGGAGGGGGAAAGAGCAGAGGGAGAGGGGGAGAGAATATCTTAAGCAGGTTCCCAACCTTAGCGCAGAGTCCGTCTCAGGGCTGGATCTCGTGACCCTGAGATCATGAACTGGGTGGAAATCAAGAGTCAGAAGCTCAAGAAGCTAAGTCACCCAGGCACCCTGTGGATGCAAGCTTTAAAATCGGATATATGATCTGCAAATATTTTCTCCAGTCTGTGGTTTGTCTTTACATCCTCTTCAATACTACCTTTTACTGAGCACATGTCTTCATTTTAATGAGGTCCGATTGATTTCTTTCACTCATGGATTGTGCTTTTGGTCTCATATCTAAGAAATCTTTGCTTAATCCTAGGTCTAGGTAATGAATATTTTCCTCCTGTTTTCTTCTAAAAGTTTTAGTGTTTTACATTTTACATTTGGATCTATGATCAATTTTAAGTTCATTATTTTTACAAGTTGAGATTCTTAATTTGAGGTTCTTTTTCTTCCTTTTTTGGGGGAGGGGGGACTGTATATCTAATTGTTCTAATGCCATTTGTTGAAAATAAAAAGGCTATCCTTCCTTCACGGAATTGCTTTTGAAAGTCTGTAGAATATCAGTTGGGCTTATTTGTATGTCTCTGTATTTGGGAATTTCTGTTCTGTTCCATTGATCTGTGTGTCCATCCCTTTCCCAATACCACACAGTCCTGGTTATTGTAGATATGTGCAAAGTCTTAAAAGCAGGTGGTGCAATTCCTCCACCTTCATTATTTTTCAAAATTGTTTTAGCTATTCTTGTTTCTTTCTACATAAATTTTAGAATCATATCTGCATCTACAAAATATCCTGCTGGGATTTTTTTAAAGGAACTGCATGAAACCTATACATCATCAGTATGGGAAGAATTAGCACACTTACTATTGTTGAGTCTTCCAGTCTATGAACATGGTATGTCTCCCTATTTGTTCCATACTCTGTATGTAGTCTTTATAGCTTGCTGTCTCCCCTATATGGAGTAGAAATTGCCTTCCCTGTAGTGGCTTTGGCCATCCTCAGTCAGTCCTTTTATCATCTTTATAAGGCCCCAAGTTAAAGAATCCTGTAGTACTGTTTTATAAATGGCTACTGAGATTTGATGTACTAACCCTATAAGTCTTACGACTTGGGTACTGGCCATGGGCTGAAGCAAATAACTGCTTCTCACTCCCACCCTCCCCCCTTTAAGGAAATCATGAAGCTTCATTATGCTCAGTGAGCCACATGTTATATCTTAATGCCTCCAGTTTGCTAATCATCCTCCTTCTCTGACCATTCCTTTCTCTCCTCCCCTCTGCCTCTGCTCTGGGCTCTTTGCCAAGATTTCTGGTCCAGATTTCCCCCTTTTCCTCTCATTAAAGGACTCCACATCGGAGCCCACAGGGTCATTCTCCTGGGCTGACACAAGCAGCCATTCTCCTGGGCTGACACAAGCAGTTGTCACAGTCATCTCTCTGTGTCCCCACAGGTACTGCCAGCACCTCCATGCTCCCAGTCATGGAAATGGAAGCCCTGGGCTTTCCTGTCTTTCATCCCTTCCATCTTCCTTATGTCCACCTAATGGGGTGCTAATAGGCTTTCCAAATATAAATGAACACAATGAACCCTGGTCTGTAGTGTTTACCAACTTCTCTGATGTAAACTCTCCCTCCAGTGCTCATTTCAAGCCACCAGCATGATGTCACTGAAAGGTAGTTGGGAAGAAAGGCACAAATTAGCTCTTTCAAGCCAGGACAAGCCAGCCTACCACTGCATCCATCTGTTACCAAACCTCCTGAATGTCTTTGTCCCTTGAGTTTTTCATACCATAACTGGTCACCTATTCAGGATCCTCAAGGAAGCACTTATTTCTGCATTTAAAAAGGGTTAGATTAGGGCAGTTGTTCTTAACTTCGGGTGCACAAAGACACCTTTGAGAATCTGATAAAAGCTACAGACGTTCTTAAGAACAATAATGCAACGGGTTTTGCACACAGAGCCTATCTGTGCTAATTCTGGACTCCTCAGGTATCCAAGCATGTTGGGGTTGGAATCTCTGGACCAAATAATCTCAAAGGCATACTCCACTCTAAACCTTATGGTTGGCATTGATTCACATCACGGTACGGGGTGACATCTGACAAAGAACAGGTGCAAAAAGAATCCAGATTCTCAAGATTGCATCTATTTCTCATGCAAATTAAAACAGGAAGGAACCTCAGAGCTGAGGATGTCATGGCTGATGGCACGGGCCATGGGGAGCTGGAGCTCCAACTCCTGGTCTATACTGCAAGGAGTATGAGCACCTCCTTTTCAAAGAGACAGAGTTCAGGCTGATGCATAGAGTAGGGGCTCTCCTCCTCAGACACAGATGCTCATCTCTTGGAAACATCAACTCCAATAAATCATGTTCTCACATCTCTGATTTATTCATTGGGAACAAGAGGTGCCCCTGCCAGCTGCACTGCAGAAAAACAGAGCCCAGAACTGTACCATACCACTGCTCAAGGTCGGTCTTGGCACCTCATCTTTTGCCCCCCAAATGCACTGCCTTACACTCAGGGCTATTTAGGGATCCCTGTCCCTGCCAGGTGGTAAATAAAAAAAAAAAAGAAAAAGAAAACCTAGACACTTGATATGGTTTTTTTCTGGAAGTTTTTCTAATTAAAATCACTTGTGAGTGTGGATAACAATTTAGGTCACTCATTTTTGCAGAGTAATAGTATTTTTATTCCTGGTTATTCAGTCCGGTGCTAATCTAAGTACTTCTGGGGAGGGATTTTTCTGGAAGGAATGTTATTAAGGCCATGTCCATGGACCATAAGATAAGGGGTTTGGTGGTTGGGCCTGACCTTGTCAGGTGAGCTCTTTAAAGGCAGAGATTTTTTTCCCTGGCTGTAAGCGGAAAAAGTCAGAGACTCAAAGCCCAAGAATGCTCAGGCTGAGGGCAGTCCTTCCAGGCTGAGACCCAGCAAGGAAACGGGGACCTCAGATCTACAGCCACAAGGAACTGGACTCTACCAACAATCCAGAGGAGCCTAGAAGTGGATTTTCCCTGAAAGCCTTCAGCTAAGAGCCCAGCCCCTATGACAACCTCATTTTGCTGGGTGAGACCCTGTGCAGAGAACCTGGAGAATTCACCCAGACTTCTGATCGACGGAACTGTGAACTAATAAATGGGAGTTGTTTCAAGCCCCTCAGTTTGTGGGAATGTGTTACACAGCATTAGAAAACTAATATACTCAGCCTATTTGCAACATGGAGACAAAAACGTTCCAACTTCATAGGGTTATATAAGAATTAAAAGTTAATGTATGTAAAGTGCTTATAACAATCGGGATGATCTCTAAATATCAGCTATTATCATTAATGCTGTTGACCTGGTAAAATGCCAGGTATGTGTGATTCATTATTTGAAAGTTTTTCTATCAATACAGTATTTGAGTCTCAGGATATAATTCAAAGTCTAGAATTTTAAGTGAATGAATCACATACCAAATACGCATCATCTTCTAAAACTCAGTTACTATGAATGAGCTGCATGATTAAAAAACATTATTTAACAAAGTAGACTAGAAGAAAGAAGATAGCAGACTACATGGAGAAAAATGCAAGAAGTCTGGAACTCAAACATCCAACAAATATTTAATGAATCAGATGCCAAGCACTGAGGCCCCAGGACATGGCAGGGAAAGCACACACAAAAGGGCCCTATCCTCATGAAGCTTACATTCTAATGCAAAAAAAAAAAAAAAAAGGCAGAAAATAACTGCACAAGAAAAATACAAGCCAGTGCTATGAACTGTGAAAAAATCAGCATGGGTAAGAGGAAACTACTTGAGATGAGTAGGTTAAGATCGGCCACTTTGAAGAGATGTCATTCAAGTGGAGAACTGAACGACAGCTGGGAACCTGCCAGCAGCACCTCGGATGAGCAATCAGCTGATGCCCGAGCCCCCCAGACCAAAAGGAGCCTAATGGGCCACCGGATATGGAAGAAGCCAGCATGGCTGTTGCTTGGTACGCAGCAGGGAGAGAAGAGGGGCTGGGGAGGGTGGCAGGCTCCGATCTTAAGCCAGGCGATGAGGAGGCACAGGGTTTTAATCAGGAGAATGGCATGGTCTGATTTGAATTTTCTTTTCTTTTTTTTTTTTTTTTTTAAGATTTTATTTATTTGACAGAGAGAAACACAGCCAGAGAGGGAACACAAGCAGGGGAGTGAGAGAAGGAGAAGCAGGCTTCGTGCCGAGCAGGAAGCCCGATGCGGGGCTCGATCCTGGGTCTCCAAGATCATGACCTGAGCCAAATGCTGTCGCTTAACCAACTGAGCCACCCAGGCGCCCCTGATTTGAATTTTCTAAAGCTAACTCTTACTGCTGAGTGTGAATCATTCATGTAGGACCTATTGGAAACTGATGTCCAGTGTGTCCCATTGAGGGTCTGATGATTCCAGCAGGAATGAGGAGGTGAGAATGTACTAGAAAAAAAGTTTGAGAGGTAATGCTAATGAATGGATTGGGCTTGGGGGAGTGACAGGGAGAGACTCATCAAGCATAACCCTCAGATTTTTAGTTTGAGCAACTGGTTGGTGCAAAAGGAAGCAGTTTGGGGGAGGGTGAAAATGGGGGTTCTGTTTGGGCCATCCTTATTCGGACGTACCTATCAGGCAGCCATGTGGCGATGTTGAGAAGGCCTGGAACTCTGGGAAAAAGGGGCAGATTTGAGAGTTAATGTTCTAAAGACGGAATTAAAGATGTGGTCTGGCTGAGAGATAGGGAGAGAGAATGTATAAACACGAGAAGGGGATTCAGCATCCTTGGCCAGTGAGGCTGGCAGAAAACCAAGAGAAATGGTGCTCCGATGGAGAACGCATTTCACCATGGGGTCAGGTGAGCTCTGATAACGAGTGCACCACCCAACCTCCCATGGTATTACTTAGTCCCAGCAAATCCATTAATAGTGTTCTGAGTTATTGTTTGTATCAGCTGTTTCCAGTTTGGTGAAGACAGACTATATTGAAATGTTAATAAGAAAACCATAAAGCAAAATTATTATTAGGAGTCAAGGCAGTCAAATTCCTCATTCTTGGCTAAGAGGAAGAACTTATGAATGGCTTCTTTCCATTGTAAACAAGGGAGGATGATAGTTTTCATCGTTTTGCATGATTTCATGTAACTGGGAAGTTTCTTAGGCTTGCTAACTGGAAAAACAAAACCCCACAAAACCCTTAATGTCTAAATAATTCTTTGGTCTGCTGCAAACTGCCAAGAGATCACTGGAGCCTATTCTGTTGCTGTACCGTCTTGATTTGGAGCCCAGGGAGTTTTTTGGTTTTAGTTTTTTTTAAGCAGCAGTATTAGCTTCTTAATTTTCACTTCATGGACACATAAATATGTCTCAAGCAATCTGAGTTTTCCCTTTGAAAAAGCTCATCATCAAGAACTTGAACTGTATTGAAAAAAAATCAGCACACTTCCTGATGTCCACAGATGGGTTAGTAATGTAATCACACATGAGCTTACGAAACTACATTCGATCTAGAGGGGCTCTTCATGGAAACTTCCAGGTTAAATCTCCCATGTAATAGGAATCAACCCCAGTGACGGCTTGAGAAGGAGTGCCATGGAAGGCATTTGGGTCTGAGCATCGCTCAACCCAAGCTCACCCCGAGGCAGCGCCCACCTGCATCTCAGGAGCCATGGTGTGGCCGGGGCTGCCCCTGTCTTCCTGCCTCTGCCTCGCCAGGCACCACTCCCTTCTCTGAACTGCTTCTTTCACTTTTGTGATGAGATAAAGCCACAGATCTGATTAAGCTCCTCTTCAGCTTCCACAGAGACACAACTTTTGGGGGTCTGTGTAGGGTTTAAGGGTTTGTCTTTCAGTCCGGCAGACTCAGATTGGAACCCACCTCCCAACTAAGTGGTCTTTGAGAAAGTGACCTTTCTGGGCTTTTGTTCCCATGTTTGTAAACTGAAGATAACTGAGGTCATAGGAGAGTCTTGCCGCAGCATTTTGGTGTGGACTAAATAATGGTGCCAGCGGAAGGCTGAGCAGAGGCCTGGTTGGGCCTTTAGTATCAACCAGCTAGTGGCAGCTCCTGGGTGTGGACGTGCTGTCACTGCCTAACAGCACTCTTTCCTGGTGGACCCTCCCCTTCCCCTTTCATGTGGTTACTGGTGGCTCTATCATTCTAGTGGGCCTCATCACCTTTCACACAGATGGGCAAGTGCATCGACTAGGATTTGGTCTGGCTGTATGTTTCTGGAACAAAAAGTAACCACAGCTGAAGCTAGGACTTCGTTTCTCTCGCATATAAAAGCAGCCTGGTACAGGGAGCACAAGTAACTGACAGCCCCAAAAAAGCCACTAGGAACTTGGGTGCTTATCTTTCTGATTTACCCTCCTGGAGCATGGCTTTTCAAGTTCCATGTGACCTCCTGGTCCAGGATGGCTGCTGGAACTCCAGCCAGCACGTCCACATTCCCTTGGATAAAGAGCAGGAAGCAGAGATGGAAGATGGGGAAAGTGCGTAATGGCATTCCCAGCCCCAGCATTATGGCTTCTCACAGAAGATGCTATGTAATGATTCCATATATAGAACTAAGTCACATGGGCCTCTCCTAGCTACAAGTTAGTCTCAGAAATACAGTCTTTCCAGTGGACATATTGTCACCTGAAATACAATGTGTTTTTGAATTAAGCAAGGAAGGGAGAAGGGATCTCAGTGGTATGGAACCGGGCAGGGCCATCAATGCCCTTCCATAGCATCGGGTCTCTGACACTGGCTAAGAATAGGCCCGTATTCCCTACGGAGAGGCACAGTCCTCCACACACAGAAGACACTGTTAGCACACACGTCCCTGGGACAGGGAAGGGCCAGAGTGTGCACAGGAGGGAGGCTGCCAATTGAAACTCCTTTTCCCTGTCTTGCTTTCATATTTTACTATAATAATCCTTTACCCCTCCCAGGAGACTGGAAGGTCCTGATAGGGAAACCCCACCCTCCTGCATGTATAGTCCTACCAGAAATGTCTGTCCCTGCATGACTGAATGGACAGCGGATGCACTAAGGTTTGGCAAATGCAAACTGTACCCCAACAGGAATCTTCCAGTCAAGAGTAGTCGAGTCGGCCAGACTCCTCCCTCCGTCTCCACTGCTCCATTGTATAAAAGAGATCATAATACCACTAACTATCAAGATATAATCCATAATCCATACTCCACGTAATAAGACCTCATTTAGTGTTGGATGCTATCACTGTCATTACTGCACACCATTGACTCTGAGATGCACTTCTTTAAAAAAAATATACACACTGTAACGGCATTCACACTAAATGGCATGTCATGATTGAATCAGCAAATGTTTATTTTTCATGACATATAAAATCATGCTCTGTTTTACAACCAATGCTGTCTGAGAGTCAATGGAATGGTTATCATCATGAAAGGAATAGAAAGAGTTCAAAAATCCAGGACTTGCAAAGTCAAAACAATTACTAGTTTATAGATTCCAAATAGTAAGAGATGGGCCTGAGCTGGCCATTGAGTGACCAAGGCTTGAAGTGGCCTGGCTTTCCCCACACTGTGTTCTGGGATGATCCAAAGTAGCCACCATTCAATCAAAGGAGTAGAGGGAAGGGGTCAGAAAGAAGAGAAGTAAAGCAAGGCTGAGAGCAGTGTTTTGGCAAGAACTCTGGGTGTAATTACAGCCACGTGGCACCAACGAGAAGCAGACAGATGAGAAGCTGACTGTTTTTGTTGAACCTGACTTGTCAAAGACACTGTGAGTTTAAAATGCATTTAGTACATACCACAGAATATTATTCAGCCATAAAAAGAAACGAAATGCCACTCCGTGCTATACTGTGCCAGAACCTTGAAAACATTATATGCCAAGTGAAAGAAGCCTGACACAAAAGATCGTAGGGGGTATGATTCCGGAATAGGCAGGCACACGGAGAGAGAGTGTGGTTCAGTGGATGTGAGGGGCTGGGGAAGGCCAGGATAGGGAGTGACTGCTAGACGGACGCAGCGCGTGCTTTCAGGGCGATGGGAAAAGTTTCCAACTAGAACGAGGTGTTAGTTGCAAGATGCTGTGGTCATACTCAACGCCACTGAATTGGTCATTTTTAAATGTTACTTCTATGTGATGTGAATTTTAGCTTAAGAAAAAAAAATTCTATTCAGTTATTTACCATTTATTATTCATTTAGCATTCAGGGACCCACAACCTTTCAGCAACAGGAAGTAGGCTAGAAAAATGGCACGTGCAGCCCCTCCTGGGGACATGCTCCCAATCCCCCATCGTTTATGGTCTCCAAAGTTGATGGCAGGGCCTCCGACACACATGTACGGGCCCCCAGAGCACAATGGACATGCAGGGTCTCCAAAAAGAAGCCAACAGATGGTGGGATTCCTCCCCGCACACACACACCACCTCCTGTCTGCCTGGAAGACTTCAGAATTGCTAAACCAGGAGCCCCTGTGTGTGCCCCTCTACCCCGTGCCCCTCTGCCCCCCCCCAACCTTCCGATTACCCCTCTTGGAATAGCAGGGCTATTGTGTTTATCCCGCCCTTCTGCCATTGTGTGGGACAGGCAATTTATCTTACTGTTCTATTATCGTTTATAGACTGCAAGGAAGGAGGCATCAGGGATCCAGGAACATTGTCATTCTACCAAACACAGCCCAGATTATGGCACGGCAGTGACTGCTAGTTGCCTAACCCCACATCTGTTCTCCCCTTTGCCCCCAGATAATCAAGCTCCTGGTTTTCAGTTGAACCCAGAATAATTCTTCCCAGAACAATTTCACATTTGTTAGTTCCCCTTGCAGCTGGGCATGGTCCCCACCTGAGGAGGGCAGGGTCCGGATCTGGAAAGAGGCTGAGTTAGCCGGAATGGGCAGCCACCCCGAGGCCCTAGCCTGCCTACCTCTGGATTTCTTTTACATGAGAGAATAAAACGTTCCGTTCTTGAGCCTCTGCTATTGAAGGTTCTGATTATATGCAACCAGTCCTAATCATAATTGGTTCAGTGGACTCCACTCTAATCAACCCTGAGCACCAGAACGGAGGAGACCACAAGGCAGCTTAAGGCCACCATCATTCGGGCTTTGGTGAACCTCCCTGTTCTCTGAGACCTTTAAAAAAATTGATTAGGCCCATTTCTCCCAGAGTTCTAGAACTCATTCATCTTGCATAACCAAAATTTGATACCCACTAAAGAGTGACTCCTTCTCCCCTCAGCCCCCCGAAAATGCCACTCTAGTCTCTTCTACTCGTGTAAGTGAAATCACGCAGGATTTGTCCTCTGCTTGCGTAGTGCATGCCACTTTGATTTTTGCATTCACATTGTTTTTGCTTTGTTTTCATTTCATAGGTGATTTGACGCACTGATTACTCAACTAACAATAGCTCCCACCTGTGTCGGCTTAACATTCATCTGGTTAATGGCGAAAGAATACATAGCAATCAAGACAGCATCTGCTGGTCAGAATAGCCAGGGTTTCCTTCATCAGATGTTTGAAAGTACTAAGATCTTGAAACCATGTATGCTTTCCTATAAAGTTTATATAGTTTTTATTATAAAAGTTATAAATGCTGCCTGGGGATGGTCTAGAAAATACAAGAGAGCAGAGACCGTTCATTCCCTCTTAAAGCCAAAACATTATTACTGTTTTGATGCATTTCCTTCTGCTCATTCCTGCTCTCTCCCTTTCTCTCCTCATCTGTTTGCATGGATATCTTCACACTGTATACATAACTGTGCATGTCTTTATTGCACTTACAATGTGAGCACTGTCCTCATTATTAAAACTCCCTAGTGCCTAGAGGGAGGGGCTGTTTTCATGCTGAAGCTTCCATGGTCCTCAATGGGATCATCCCACCACGTCTTCAGTACACAAGGCAAGTTCCCTCCAAAGTTGTGGGCTGCTCCTCACCTACTGAACAGAAACCAGAACTAAGACAGTTGGAGAGGGCACAACATGCCCAGACTTGTTCAGCTGCTCAGTCCCAGGGCCGTTGGCTTGCTGGCCACACAGCCTTCTTAATCCAGAAGTTCTTTCCTGCAGAAACACATGCTAGCTTTGAACCAAGGAGACAGCCCCATGCCCCAGCAGGCCCAGGTGGAAAAAAAAAAAATCCAGACACAAGAAGAAAAAAGGAAACTATGCCAGGGATGCCCAGATGAGATAGTGGTACTGCTCGATTTAATTTCCATCAGAGGAAAGAGGCGTCCAAACTCACACTCACTTCATGGCAAAGGCGCCCAGGAATGTCACCCCCGCCCTTACAGCCCAGCCAGTGGCCTTGAGGTTGCTGTGAGCTCTGGCCTTGGATGGGGGAGACAGCAGGTACAGCACGATGAGCAGCCTCTCGCACTGGCCCCAGACTGGATCCCCTGCCAGGCTCCCTGCTGTCTGCTTTGGCTTTTCTGAAGCAAAACATTTTTTTTTTTTTAAATAAAACACAGCCACATGAGAACAGGCTCTACTTAGCTGATCGCTTCTGTGTCCGCAGCACCTAGCACAGGCCCAGCACCTACTGCAGCATTTCGTATCATTTACGGAATAATGTCCTTTTACACACTTCCTTAAATGTTGACAATTACAACTCAATTTGAGTTTCACAGACATTTTCTTGGGAAGGAGCCGATGCTCGAGAAGGAGATGCATATGTGCTTAGCTCTCTTCCGGGGCATGGGTCAGCCTTCTCAGCCTGCTGTCCCTTCGTTGACCTATTTCCCCACGGGGAAGTGAGCTTGGCCTTGGCAAAAGAAGGGTGGATGGATGGGGAGGTGGACACCATACTGAGCGCTGGCAATATAGGTGATCATCGGTGAACTTCCCTATTTCAAATTATTGCTTCAGCATCCCTGCATGCTTCCAATCTCTTCTTCCCTGTTTCTTATTCATTTACCTCCCTCTAATTGCCAGGACCCGGAGCTCAGTTTCATCCTATTAATGCTACATGCAAGTCATATTAAGAGTTAAATGTATTGGGGCGCCTGGGTGGCTCGGTCATTAAGCCTCTGCCTTCGCCTCGGGTCATGACCCTAGAGTCCCAGGATCGAGCCCCTCATTGGGCTCCCTGCTCTACGAGAAGCCTGCTTCTCCCTCTCTCTCCCCCTGCTTGTGTTCCCTCTGTAGCTGTGTTTCACTCTGTCAAATAAATAAACAAATACTTAAAAAAAAAAAAGAGTTAAATGTATCTTCGGTGGGAAGACCTACAGGCAATTTATATCAGTTTATTTCTGGGAAATTGCAATGACAGTTAACAACTTCCAAGAAGAATACTCTGGACCACAGGTATGCTCCTAAGTTAGGTGCTGCTAGTCTGAAGAATTGTATGGGCATGTGGACCACTTAAGAGATGTTCTGGAACCTCCCCAACTCTGAGACACAGGGAGGCAAAAGGGTCCATCTGCAGTGGGAAAGTGCTATCTCTGCAACAGGAAAAATAGACAGTGTGTGTATTATCTACAGACATGCATATCTTCTGAAGTAAGTAAAGTGTCATCAAATTCTAAAATGGAAACCGTCATTATCACCATCATCGTCATGGTCACCATCATCTCCATCAGCACTGTCATCTACGTGGTTGACAGATGCACAGCTCCTACTGTGCCCCTGGCACCGGGCTAAGCGTCATGCAGTTTCTCATGTAACCCTCCCGGAGCTTTACAAGGCAGGCACTTTACAAACTAGGAAACAGACACAGAGACCTTCAGCAGCTCACCCCAGGGGACACAGCAGTGGTAAGGCAAGGCGGGGACTTGCACCTGGACAGTCTTTCTCCAGGACCCTGACTATAGGGAAGATGCAAGCCAGGCAGACAGGATTCCAGGGCTCCGACTTAAGTCCCTGGCGAATCAGGGTGGAACTGGGTGTCTTCAAGTCGCCTACACGCTGGCCTCTCTTATAACGAGAACAACTATTAACAAAGGCCATCATTGGCCTGATGGGCATAAGATCAGCTTAAGGGGCAGGCGCGGTGGGATGGCGGGGTAGCAGGTCTCTGTAGCCATGAGGTGGGGGAAAGGCTGGAGGCAGTGAGCACTTTGAGATCATGGATCCTGTGGTTACACTCCCCAGGCTCTAGAACAGGTAGGGATTGTCGAGGAGAAGTGAATTGGGTTTGCTGAGTAGCAGTTCCTGGAATGAAAGAGGAAGAGACTGGGCTGGTATTCTTTTTGCCTTCTTCTTCCATTCCCCACTTACTCTTCTGCTACTTGGAATGTAGACATGAGGGTGGGAGCAATGATCTTGGGGTCATAAGCAAAAAGCTAGAAGAGCCACAGAGCCCATAGCCTCTGAGCAAAGGCCAACAATTATCTGCCTCTAAATTTCTCATGATGTCAGAAAAACAAATGCTTATGTGTTTAAGCCACTTACTAGCCAAATCCAACTCCCAACTGACACACTGTCTGTAGTCGGTAGCCTCTGAGATGGGAGCCCCCATTTGATGATGGCCCACCATCCCTCCCAGTAGAATGCTATTTTTCTTAAGATTTTATTTATTTGTTTGTTTACCTGTTCGTTTGAGAGAGAGAGAGAGAATAAGCAGGGGGAGTGGCAGGCAGAGGGAGAGTGAGAAGCAGGCTCCCTGCAGAGCAGGGAGAGCCCAACTCAGGGCTCCATCCCAGGACCCCAGGATCATGACCTGAGCTGAAGGCAGACGCTTAACCAACTGAGCCACTTCAGCATCCCTGCCTTTTTCCAATCTCTTCTTCCCCGTCCAAGAATACTATTTGTAATATGAAGTTCAAATACCAAATAAATCCCAACACTTATCTTTGGGTCTAATAGTAAACAAAGTTTTATTTATTTATTACTGTGCTCAACTAAACTACACATAAATATGATATACTAAGGGCAGACATCACTTCTTGATATTCATACTCCTGTGTAATTCATTTTTTTGAGTCTGAGCTGGACTTCCTGACTCACTTCTATCAAAGGATATGGCAGAAATGATGGAATGTCACTTCTGTGAGTAAGGTATAAAAAGACTGTAGCTTTCATTTTGTGTGCTCTCACGCTAGCTTCCGTGTCTTAAGATAGCCCTACAGAGAGGCCCATGTCATGAGTGGAAAAGGCCTGCTGACAGCTACATGACCGAACCTGGAAACAGACACCACCAGTCCCAGCTGAGCCTTCAGATGAGTCCGAAGTCCTGACCAACAGCTTCATGACAGCCACATTAGCAGTGTTGAGCTGAAGATGTCCAGCTAAGCCATGTCTAGGTTCTTGGATCACTGTAACTGTGATAGGAAATTTTCTACAGTTTTAAGCCTTTCTTAGATAACTAATACATCCTCCAAACCATTTTCTTGGTTTAATATTCAAGTTAGTATCTATTCCCTAAGCATTCTATTGCATGTCTCAGGCCACACCCTCCTCACTGAAATATTGCTCTTGAATAGAATGCCTGGCATAGAGCCTGGCACATAGCAGGTACACAATAGATGAACAAATGAATGAACAAACGAATGAATGAATGAATAGGACACTGTTTCCTACTGACCTATTCTAAAGTACCTTGAGCCTCGATGGATATTGAAGAAAACGCACAGGTAAAGACAAGGGGAAAATAACAAACTGCCAACCATGCTTAGAGTATCGGTAACTTCACCTAGATGGCCTATAGACCCAGTTCTATGATTTACTGAAGGCAAATTTTTCCTGGGAGACCTTTTTAAGTTAGAAGAGTATTTAATAACTCCCACCATTCATCTTTGGGTCTAAAAAATTAAACGAATGTTTTATTTATTACTGTGCTCAACTAAAGTACACATTAATGTGATGTGATAAGGCCCGAAGTGACGAGTCCAGTGAACAGAACAACAGCAAAAGCGAAAACTCGCCAATTTCCCTAATAATTTATGAACTGATGCAGAAGTAAAGCACTGATTTCAGTCTCTGCTTCAAGGGTCATGGAAACAATGATTGTCACTGTTAGAGAGGCAAGGGGGATCATTCTTTGCTGTCCAGCACAGATAAGACTCTTATTTGGTCTGTCTGGTTTTCCATTTCATTATCCAAGTCAGTTAAATGGTGGCCTAAGGCAAACTATAAGATCCATTGTGCGCTTTAGCCTAGAGTAAGTCTATTCAAAAGCTCTGTGCCAACAGGAGCTTGTTTGCCAAATTCTACTTTCATATGAAAGGGGTCAGGGAGCTAGAAGGTATGTGGGCTCTTAGGGTGGCCATGGGTAGGAGAGAAGGCAGGCAAGGAAAGAGGTGAATGGCAGAGAGGGTGGCTGGGTGGGGGCCCTGTGCCGCAGTCTGCCCCGCACCCCTCACCCCAGGAAGGGCAGACAGAACACACTAAATGCTCAGGGCAGGAGCTTCAGCATTTCATGCAATGAGGACACAACTGCCTCAAAAGTTATTTATACGGCAAGAACAGTATTTCTTACTCTACACTTGAAATCCAGTTTTAAGTTCAAAGAAAAATCTGTCTAGGCCTTTTATACGATTTGCTTCAATGCATGAAGTGAAGCATGAAGTTGTCCCTGGGGTCTTGCGGAGAGCTCAGAGAAAATTCTCCACATGAGGAGCCTGGGGGCTTTCTCTCCTGTTTACTTTGGCAGGAATTTGATTCCTTCCCAGCTGTCAGTGCTTCCTGCGTTCCCTCCTTGCCTCCCTGCGCTCCCCATCCTCTGCCCCACCCCCAGGACAGTCTTCATAGCGCTATAGAACGCTGGAGAACAAGGTTCACATCCTTCACAACCACATCTCCTGTATTTCTTAGAAAGAATTTTATCCCAAGTAGCAAGGTCCCGGAAATGTAACTGGATTCTATTATTGGCCTCAGAGAAAAAGGGAAATTCACAACATTACTCAAGAAAAAAGTGAATATGGAGAAATAATCTTTGAGATTGGCCTCCAGGGGGAAGACAGAATATTCTAAGAGGGCCAGGCTGGCCTCGGAGAGGGCAGACACCAACATCTATCAACCCCCTCACTGTCTCCCCTGACGAAAGGAATTCTTCTTTCACACAGCCTGCTGACTTTCTGGCCAAAAGCGAGTCTTACCATGGTACATTGCCCCCCTCACGTCCTAGACCCTTCAGTGGAAAAGACCCACCAGCACGAGGACCACCGCCATCCTCAGGTCTGTTGGTCTGTTTATGTGACAGCTTCATTCCTTAGCCACTGAGAGGAAAACTTCCCACGCTCCCCAGGCACGAAGGTCCTTCCACTGCAGAAGCCAAGGGCTCCTTCCGAAGGCACTCAGTTCTCACGGCTTCCCCAGGCCAAGGTGCTGTGCCTGGGAAAGCGGCCAGTCCCCAAAGCTAGAAGAGGCAAGCAAAGCCTGTGTGAGAACCAGCCAGAAAAAAAAAATGTGGTTACAAAAAAGAAAAAGAAAAGAAAAAAAACACAAACACACACACATGCACACATGCTCACACACCAGAAAATAGTAAGCGCTGGAGGGTTGTGGAGAAATTAGAATCTTCATGTAGTATTAGTGGGAAAGAAAAATGGTATGGCTTCTATGAGAAACAATATAGCAGTTCCTCAAATAATTAAAAATAGAATCGTCGTATCGTTCAGCCATTCCATTTCTGGGTATTTAACCAAAAGAATTGAAAATAAGGTTGCAAAGCGATATTCGTACACCCATGTCTGTAGCAGCATTCTTAATAAGAGCCAAAAGGTAGACATGACCCAAGGGTCCATGACAGGTGAACAGATGAGCAAATGTAGGCATGCGTGCAATGGACTAGCAGTCAAGCCTAAGGAGGGAACAAGATTCTGACCCACGCTACAATAAGGGTAGACCTTGAGGGTCTTATGCAAAGTGAAATAAGCCAGACACTAAAGGACAAATACGGTATGACTCCACTTACATGAAATCTCCAGACAGCCAAATTCCTAGAGACAGAAAGTGGAATGGCAGTTTCCAGGGGCTGGGGGAGAAGGGACTGGGGAGTTATTGTTTAATCTGTCTTAGGTTTTGATTTGGGATGATGGAAAAAGTCCTGGAGTTGCCTGGCGGTGATGCTTATACAACATTATGAATGTGTTTCATACACCTGAGCTGTATATTTAAAATGGTTACATGGTAAATTTTATGTTATGTATCTTTTACTATAATTATACATTTTTTTAATCACAAAAAGATAAAAAGAAAGATCAGTCACATGCTGAATTTTCAAAGATCATCGGAGCTGGAGCAGGTTCCATAATTGGCCCCAAACTCAAACCTCATTCCATGTGTCAGAGCTGCTGTAGGGGAGCTGGGGGCAGGGACACGGGGCTCAGCCCTCGTACCAGCTGGAAGAGGGTCTTCGGGCTCTTCTACTTCGGCCTAACCCACCCAACACACCAGATGAGAACATTCAGGCTCTTATGACAGGTCGCCAAGCTGTGCGGAACAGAGAAGGGAACGGTTTCCCACAACTGCATGAATGACCATGGTTTCCACCCCAGGGAAAAACAATGTGATGATATTTTAAGATCTCAGGGTCTCTCTCCTTTGGGGAATATGAAGTGGTGCTTCTATAGCTAAAAGCTACCTTGAGAATATGGGGATAAGAGCAAACCCATTGGTTTTATGTTAGCAGCTAAACTAGAAGTGAGAAGACATCAAATGTGTGCACCTGATGGGGAGAGTAGAGGGATCCCGCTCCTGCAATTAGTGTCTGTGTGACTCTGCACTAAGCACTCCCCACTCTGGCCCTCCCTCCCGGGGTAAGTGCACTCAGCAGGACAGCACTACTTTATGGCTTGCCCAGAACACGTTAGGGACCACAGGGGCAAGAAGGAAAGAATGGGCATCACAGAGCACCCACTGCTTTTCAAGCAAGTTCAAAGGCATACGAGATCTGACAAGCAATGCCACACCGCACATGATAGGTCCTGAACAGGCCCAGAAAGGAGAGGGACCCTGGCCTGCCAAGGCCCCCATCCTTGGCAGGGTTTCAATGTCAGAGGAGAGCCTGCAAGAGAGAAAGAACTTTCTGTGTGTCATTTTAACATCTCTGAGAGTTTGGGGGCTTATCCAACAAGAAAAATATGGAAAGAATGCAGAATCCCTTCCACAGGAACCATGTGATGGTTGATATGAGGAAGTGAAGGTCTAATGGTAGGACAGTGGAGAGCTGTTCATGACAGAATGAGTGAGGATGAAGAAGAGAACCAGAAATGCAAACTTTGGCCATGGCCGATTCAAAGGGACCCAGAGCTGGGTGACTACACCTTTGATGTCAGGACCCTGGTCAGAGGGACCAACTTCTCAGTAAGTAGTGGCATCTGTGTTCCAGTAGACAGAAACATGCTGGAAAAACTCAAATCCATATCCTGAGCCCAGATCCTTCGGGTGGGTCCTTGTGATGGAACTTCCAACCTCCTTGGGTCTGGTGAAATTGGACATGTGCCTCATAACACAGAAGGTCAGAACTAAGTAGAGAAATGAGGGAGTAAGGCAAGCCCAGAAATTGATGTACTAATTTTGGTGAGCAATCAGTGTGTGTTTCCTCTTTAAAGGATGTATAATATGTCAGAAATTTTAACAACACCAAGAGATTGACTTGGTGGTTATAAAACATATAACTGAGTGTTCGATTTTAGAATCTGGATATAAGTTGAAAGGTATAACACGATTTGTCTAAGGTTGGACATAAACTGAATATGCATTGTAAGTTTAATTCAGCAGATTTACAAAATGCTTAAATGCTCAGAAAGTTCTGCTTGTCATAGACGTTGGGAGTGCTTAAGAAGACAATCAAATATATTAGATGTTTACTGTTATTTAAAATATTTAGGACATACTATTATTAGGTTGTAAAACTAGACTAGAAAGCAAAACAAAACTTAGAAATTGAACTCTGAAGCTTTAGGAAACTAGGTTTTTGAAAGTTTAACAAGTCTAACATCCTTCTAACATTGTGGAGGAAAAGGAACCCTCGCGCACCATTGGTGGGAATGAAGACAGGGGCAGCCACTGCGGAAAGAGTATGGCGGATCCTCAGAAAGTTAAAAATAGAGCTACCCTACTGGAAATGTCCACTATTTCCATTCCTGCGTATTTACTCAATGAAAATAAAAACACTAATTCACTAATATGTACCCCTACAGATATGGAAGCAACCCAAGGGTCCATCCGTAGAGGAATGGATAAAGAAGATGTGGTATATCTAAATACACACACACACACACACACACACACACACACACACACACACACACACACACTGGAACATTCTCAGCCATCAAAAAGAATGAAATCTTGCCATTTGCAACAACATGGATGGAACTAAAGAGTATAATGCTAAGTGAAATATGTCAAAGACACAGGCCACATGATTTCACTCATATATGGAATTTAAGAAACAAAACGAACAAACAAACAAAAAGGGACAAATGAAAAAACAGACTGTTAAACACAGCGAACAAACTGCTGGTTGCCAGAGAGGGGATGGGTGAGGGATGGGGGACTAGGTGATGGGGATTAAGGAGGGCACTTGTTGTGAGGAGTGCTGAGTCATGTATAGAATTGTTGGGTCACTGTATTGTCCACTGAAACTAATACAACACCAGATGTTAATTGCACTACAATAAAAATGCCACCATTCCTAACATCCTTGTCAAGCCCCACTCGGTTGTCCCGTCTTCTGTATGCACATGACTGTCCTCCCACATGCCACCCCGCCGTCACATCAGCAGCTCCCAGTGCGGGAGAGATTTTGCAAAGGTGGGGGGGGGGGGCTATAAAAATAAAAATTTATGAAATTAAGGAGTGGGGAGTGAAGGATGTATTCTAGGCAAGGGGAGTCTGAGAGAGAAGGGGGTGAGTTCCAAAAGCAGAGTAGGAAAGGCAGAGCCAGATTCTTTTCATGAACATCTGTGGCTTCAGTTGGCTAATGTTAAGTTCAATCAGATTGAACTGGAATGATCTCATCAGGAAAGGAAAGGGAGCTAAAGGAGTGAGATGAGGGGAGACTGCAGGATATTGGCCATAGGATGAAGGGTTTCTTTCAGACTCGGGACACTCAGAGCCGGACGGTCATCAGCAAGTCTCTCCCCAGGTGAGCAGCAGGCAGTGTCCACCAGCGGCCAAGGGCAGAAGAGTTGCAAGAAGATGCAGCTGGCCTTGACATAGAGGATGGACTAGACCATGGAGGATGCAGAGATAGGAACAGGGGCTTGTGGGGAAGCAGAAAGAAGGCCATTGGAGACAGAGGGAGAAGAGGGAAGAGGAAGAGGTGTCACCCAGGCATCTGAGCAATGAGAACAGAAGGAAATAGGAATGGGAGAGACAGGAGGAGACACCCATTGGGGAAAGAGGATCAGTACTGGGCACATGTTTTGGCAGGGCCAGAGAGACCTTGAAAAGAAGGTGCCACGCAGGCAAGCAAACACGAGGTGCAAGGCAAATAAGCTGGGTTAGTGAGACATCCAGATTCTGGGACTGGGGCTGGAGTCAGCCCTGCATGATGGGTCAAAGCAGGGAGGGGGGAAGAGGTGGAGGGAAGACAGAGGGAAGGAATGGATGCCATGGAAATCATCTCCCACCCACCACTCATGGAGCAGCCCCCCCACCCCATACCCTGGATCTCCAGCCAATGCAGCAACTCTGCAAAGTGGGTGGTTTTTGCCCCAAATCAGAGATAAGGTAGCTGAGGCCAAAGGAACTATGGTTCTCGCCCAAGGTCGGATGGCGTCAGGTGGCAGACCTAAGTCTATGGGACTCTGCTGCTGGGCTCTTCCTTCCAAGGTCCGGTGCCTCCAGGCTGAAGGCTGAATCGCTCCCAGCTGTTATGAATGTGATGTTTGCACTCAGAACAAATGAGACTGGGGCTCTGTTTTGGTTACTAGATTACCTTTAGTTTCACAAGACGTGGTACAGCTATGTTTTAGGGGGGAAAAAAGAAACAAAACTATGTCCAGGTTCTGGGAAAGTTATGAAATCCAGGGACGTATAAACAGCACAAAGCAGGGCTTGAGCCCTGGGTCATTTCGGCAAAGGTTTAGGGATTCCTCTGGAACCCAGAGAACCGGCCCGAGGTAAATCAGATGGTGGGGTGCACAGGCTCCGTTCCCCCACAATCTGGTGTCTTCTCTCATTAGGCAACAAGCCACAAAGCTGTTTCTGTGCAATTAACTTATTTTGCATTTGCTTGCTTGCTTTTTCAAATTAAAATCAGTATCATAGTGATGAAAAAAAACAGACTTTGCAAAGCACAGGAAGCCCCTAGGATCTTTGTTTTTCCACTCACATTTGCCAATATGCAAATAAATTTCCCTAGGACCTCAATTCACTTTCCATAAACTAAAGGTACCACCAGTCACTCAGACTTTCCCTACGTAGGAAGAGTTAGACATCTTAAAGGAAATTTGCTTATTAAACCCTTGAATAAGCACAGAAGGTGAGGCAGAAAAGGCATTTTGTCAGCCTCTTCAGACTGAGCTGTGGCCAGAACTGCATGGCTCGGCCGCACTGCAGCCCCGAGCCCAGTTCTCACCACTGGGGGACGACTGGCAGTGACACGGGTTTTCTCCCAGGCCGAGGTTTTGAGAAGCAGATGGCCTCTCTCCACTGTCTTCTGCTGGTTGGGGGGAGAGGCCTCCAGGGCATCTGAAAATGATGGAGAACCGTGAGATGGAAGGAGCCAGGGTCTCCACATCACTGGGGAAAGGAGAAGGCCTGCCACCCAAGAGGAACAGTGCTGGGTTGTTCGCCAGGCCTTAAGCCACTGGCCTGTTCAGCCTTTATTTGTATCGTTGCTGCTGTTATTCCATCTGATACATCTATGTCTTTATAAATGTACTGATAAATATGTGTACTGTGGGCACTGTTCTAAGAAACCCCGAGTTGCCAAGGGAAGCTTTTATTAAGTCAGCTGCATCATGGGAGGCTGCTTCCTTGAGCAAAAGATTGCTGCAGGACAGCCCGTCCCCAGCGCAATTGAAATATTATTTGGCTTACATAAAACTGATTTCCATACGACTTGAGAACACATTGTCCATGTGATGAAGGGGTGCGCTGATCCGCACAGAAGGCAGGGAGGCCCCCGAAGGCCTCTCCCTTGTCCCCTGCCTCTGCACTGCTGAGGCTGGGATGGGTTTCCTCGCAAGCTCAGCTTCCCACAGCACAATCTGATCTGAAACATGTCTGGATCCCTACGAGGCTTCTTCTTATGGGGCCCTCCCCCACATAAGTCATTCCCATGAGTGGCCATAAAAGCAGCAAAGCAGGGGTGTGAGCTGCAGCAGGGTCCCTTCTTGGTGAACAGGGAAGTCAAGGTTCCCAGGCTTTTCCTCTTAGAACGTGAGACTGAAGGCCCGGCGAGGAATGTTTGGGTACAGGGCATCTGGCCGCAGCAGGCTGGGGGCCTGGGAGTTGAGACTGCGGGCAAGGAGGAGTGAAGTCTGGGTAGACTTGGAGGCAGAAATGGAGGCTGATGGAGGGGAAGGCGGTGAGGAAAAGAGGGCCAGTCAGTGATACTTGCAGCAAATTCACACAAAAGCAACAAAAAGCAAATTTTACAAAACCTCATGGGAATCAGGCTGGGACCAGTGGGGTAAATCCAAGAAGGAAAAGAGATCCTACAAACCACCTGGCTTTTAAATCCATTAGTCATTTACGTAAAAAGTCAAAGTGGCATGATAGCATTTTAAACATCTTTTAAATCTAAACTGGGGAGGGAACTGTTTTGTGTTACACAAAAAAGTGGTTGCAAATGTCAGCGACTACTGAAACTAAGGCACAGTTGTAGCTCAGCTGCAAATGTTCTGCTACTCTACCATTAGTCCTGACGACATCCTGGCCAGACAGTGCTCAGACAGCCCCCCATGGGGCCAGACTCTGCAAGCTTCAGTGTTCCTTGGGCTGCAAGATCCCATTCTGTCTATAATTCTGCTCTCTGGAGAAGAGCTTGGTGAGCAACGTGGCGAGAAATACATCTGACCAAGAAACCCCAGACTACACACATGATACCGAGCAAGCATGAGAAAGCTGAATGACTTTTAATATATTCAGTCCCTAAGCATGTTTAATTACAGAGTCACCAAAACAAGGATCTGAAAAGCCACATAAATATGCTCTAAAGAGAGGAGGAGGAGAGAATGTCACCTGCCTCTGTCCCGTAGGGTAGAATTTCTCTGCTTCTCAAATGCCCGTGGTTATTCAGGTCCCCAGAGGATCTCGGTAAAATGCAGGTTTCGATCATTTAGGTCTGGGGTGAAGCTTGGGATTCTGCATTTCTACAAGCTCCCTGGGGATGCAATGCTGCGGGGCCAAGGACTGTGTGTTGAATAGCCAAGGTCTAGAGCTTCAGGAACTGAAGGAACAATAGACATTAGGGGCACAGCTTCTCACCTGAGACTTGGGATGTGGAGAGAAACTGCGGTATCAACAGAGCTCTGTTCACATCCTTGAGATTGCCAAGGGCTAAATACACACATACACACATGTTCGTGCTCACACCCAAAGGAATCTATTCAAAAAACCTTTTATTCATACCCTACATCACATGGGCAATACATTCAATCTGGAAGATTGAACATCAATTCTTGAAGTTTCTTTTTGAGTCTCAGTCACAGGATTACCCCTTAAGAGCAAACTCCTGAAATACCCCGACACCCAGGCATGTGCACCGAGTTGCTCAATACCACTAACCTCAGAAGGTGGGTACTGGTTTTTTTTAATTGATATCAATATGCCACATGGCACGCGGGTGCTCCTAGCCTGAGACTCCAAAATGAGTGTGATCATCTCGTTCTTCATCAACGTGACAGCTGTTGACTGCCACCAATGTGAAGTGTACCAGACACTATGGGGGGAAGGAGCTGCAAGGACGCTGAGTCCGGGCCCTGTCCCAAGACACATGTCTCTGATCACTCAATAGCCACCTTGAATTACCTTGGAACTTAGTTCTCATTGTTCTCTGTCCTCCAATGGTATCAAGTGATCTTCAAACCAAAAAGACTTCCAATGAAAATATAATTTATAAGTCAGAAAAGTTAACAGCGTCATTTTTTTTAATTTAAATTACACTGTGATTTTACTTATCAGACAGTTGATTCGTACTCTGAAGGACACAACACAGAACATGCGGCCCAAAAGAAACCCCCACCAGAAAAAGGCAGGGAAGGAGCAGACAAAAACTCATGCTGAGCTTGGCAATTTCTCGGCAGTTCCTGCAGTAGAGGGCACAGCCCCATGGCCTGTATCCAGGGAGATAAAAATGGTGCTAGGCCAGACTGACATGGGCTCAAATTCCCCAGGTACAATTTATAAACTGCCTGACCCTGGGATAGTCATTTGACCTTGCCCAGCCTCAATGTCTTCAGCATCATATCTGCTCCATTGGGCTGCCACCAAGATGGACGAAGAGACTCATGTCATAAGCCCCTGCCACATGGCAGCAGGTCCCGGGCTGCCCGTGAACTTTCTACCCTCAAAGAGTTTTATCTGTTTGCAAATTAATAATCTCCTCTGACGCCTGGCTTTCTAAGATGAGGGAAGTGGCTCACCCACCCTGTCTGGTTCTTTCTGATGCTTTTGACCTTTTTTTCATCTTAAAGAGACTTCATTTCTGTACCCAATATTACATCGATGTCATTATTTTACCTATTTTTTTCTTTTGTGGTGCTTTTGGTATTCTCATTAAGAAATTTTTGCCTTTGCCAGTTTTGCGATATATTCTACATTTTCTTCTAAAGGTGAGATCACTTTACCTTTCACATTTAAACCTACCATCCAGGGAGCCTGGGTGGCTCAGTTGGTTAAGTATCTGTCTTTGGCTCAGGTCATGATCCCAGCTGGGGTCCTGGGATGGAGCCCCACATCCACCTCCCTGCTCTGTGGGAAGCCTGCTTCTCCCTCTGCCACTCCCCCCCTCTGCTTATGTTCTCTCTCTCATTTTGTCTTTCTCTCTATCAAATGAATAAATAAAATATTTTTAAAAATAAATAAATAAACCTGCCATCTACCTGGAACTGATTTTTAGTGACACTATTTTAAATGTCAATCTTGTGTTTAAATATAATTTCAATATTAATCTGATAGTCTTTGTCATAAATTTTTTTCTCCTTTGTTTTTAAATAAGAAACCAGAAATTTGAAAAGTGCTAATTTTCTGGGTAGAAAAAAATTAGAATCCCTAAAATCATAATATCATTCTATTTTTTTTTAAATGTCAGTACTGTCCTATTTTAAATTTAGGATAGCCAAAATACAAGAAAACAACTTTTCCATTTTTTGAGGTGAAATAAAAATCAGTTTGCCCTAAGTACTGATTATATACATAGAAAGGGAATGCTCAGTGGAGATGAATGAGCCTTGGCAGTGACGTAAGACATTTACCTTGTTTGAAGGAAGGAGTCTTTCATTTGACAACATAATCCTCATATTTATATTATAAATATACATTGCAGTACATATATGTATATGAAACATGTATACTTGTTAGCATGTTATATGCATTATATCTATTTGTACGTATTTACTATATGCATTATATTAAAGGCATTTTAAATTGATGCGCCCGTGAATGCATATGATTTGCTTGGGTGAAGCTGAGGACGCTCCAGAAAGAACCTGACCTAACCACCAAATGAAGACACTGGGGGATTGGCTACATGAGGCCATTCTTGTGCAATCCTCAGGTTTATTTTCTGCCTCTGAGCAGTGTCTTCCAGATTCTGAGACTCCACGCGCCCTAGAAGAGAGGTTCAGTCTTCACCTGGTCTGACAGACGCCGGCATTGACGCTGTGGCTGCAAGTACAGTGTGGGATCCTGAGTCAGAACCAGAACATCAGAGACTGATTTAGGTAGATGTGGTGAAGCACCATTTCTCCCACTGGGAACTGACTTCAGATACTGGGTTCTTCAGGTGGCCATGCCGCTGGGCAGGGGAAGCAATTTATTGATCGTTCTTCCGAAGATGAAGGTAAATGAAATTGTGAAGTATCCTGATCATCTTAGGTAAAAAAGAAAAACAAGATGACACCCTATTCTATTAATAGCACCCTGAATCCATTTATTTTTTTTTAAAGATTTTATTTATTTATTTGACAGAGAGAGAGAAGGAACATAAGCAGGGGTAGTAGGGAGGGAGAAGCAGGCTTCCTGCCGAGCAGGGAGCCCAGTGTGGGGCTCGATCCTGGGACTCCGGGATCATGACCTGAGCCGAAGGCAGATGCTTAACAACTAAGCCATCCAAGTGTCCCCAAATCTGTTTTTTTGTTTGTTTGTTTTTTGTTTTTTGGGTTTTTTTTTAAAGATTTTATTTATTTATTTGACAGAAACACAGCGAGAGAGGGAACACAAGCAGGGGGAGTGAGAGAGGGAGCAGCAGGCTTCCCGCCAAGCAGGTCACCTGATGCGGGGCTCGATCCCGGGACTCCGGGATCATGACCTGAGCCAAAGGCAGCTGTGTAACCAACTGAGCCACCGAGGCACCACCCCCAAATCTGTTTTTATTGCAAGCTGTAAATGTTATCATCGGTGGTCCTGGTAGGTTCACATTAAAACAGAAAACACACTGCCTGAGTGACAGGGTCAGGCCTAGGGTATGAGGGTTTCCATATTATAAAAATTGGGGCAGGCTGAGAGGCAAGCGCCCATGAACTAAACACAGCTTTGGGCTTGCTAGAAACAGAGCTGTCAGGCTCTTCTGAAAACTTGTAGTTTATTTTTATTCCTGCCCAGATAAATAACCAAGCTCTTGGGTAAGACTCATGACCCAAAACACTGTCCCACGCATTGGTCTTAAACATGACTTTTGAACTAGAAAACCTTTTTTCAAAGCCAAAATTACTCATGACTGTGTCAAACTCATAGGTACATCAGCCTGAGGTGTGCTGGCTACCAGGGTCATGCCCTTGTGGGGGCTACCAAGCTCTATGGGGCTCTATGGTTTGGGCCCGTGTTGAAAACATGCTTTTGTTTACTTATAATAGTTTCTAAGTCATTCTGCCTCATAATAATTTACTTGTATGACTTGCTTATTTTAACTTCAAGTTAGGAACAATAAGACTCTGACCTCAGCTCTAGGGAGATGCCCACCGTCCAGGCACCTGTCCCCCATTGGCCATTCCAAGCTATCAGCCCTAATAAGTTGGAAGGGAGGGGGTTGGTCTGTGGCTCCTCCTAGGTGATCTCTTGCTGGTTTTAAGCAGGTGTAAATTTATTTTTTTTAAAGATTTTATTTATTGGGGCGCCTGGGTGGCTCAGTTGGTTAAGCGACTGCCTTCGGCTCAGGTCATGATCCCGGAGACCGGGGATCGAGTCCCACATCGGGCTCCCTGCTCCGCGGGAAGCCTGCTTTCTCCCTCTCTCACTCCCCCTGCTTGTGTTCCCTCTCTAACTGTGTTTCTCTCTGTCAAATAAATAAAAATCTTAATAAAAAAAAAAAAAGATTTTATTTATTTATTTGACACAGAGAGAGAAGGAACATAAGCAGGGGTAGTAGGGAGGGAGAAGCAGGCTTCCTGCCGAGCAGGGAGCCCAATGTGGGGCTCGATCCTGGGACTCCACCGCCCACCCAGCAAGGTCAACCCGTGACAGGACAGAGGAGCTCTGGGAGCAGCCTCTCTTATCTCTGACTGGTTCCCGGAAATTCAAGAGAAGATGGAGTGAGATCTACCAAACGCGATTGCTCTTTGCATTGGTGTCTGTGGAAAGACCCCACTCAGCCCTGTGGGTCTTTCAGAGCCTCCAGGACCCCACTGCTCACAAAGAAGATATCAGCATGTCTTTCCCTTCTGCAGTGGGGCCCTTCACAGCAGAACATGCCCCCGTTAAAATTCTAGGAATGGTAAGATGTTAAAGCTGCACGTGTGAGCTCGGCATCCCGGCGACTACTGCCCAGCTTGAGAAAGAGCTGATTAAACCTCAGTGTTACTCCATGACCTGCCCCATTCAAAACTCCAACCTCTGCAAATAACGTGACAATAGCGACCAAGAGTGTGGCCAAAACCCTTCCAGTTCTGATTAAAAATTCGATTGAACTAGGGGTAGGGGGGACAATAATAGCCTGAAAATGAGAAAGTGGAAGAGGGTACAAGAGCGGTTCCCCCTTCCTGGCCTCAGCAGGACGAAGGGCATGAGTGCAGGTCACCACCACAGAGTTCGCAGGGGCGAAAGCCCGCAGGGGATGGAGGGTCCCGCTTCACAGCCACTGTCTCCTCATGACCCGGCCGCCTGGAGGCTGAGTGGCTGGCTGGCTTCCCGCTCACCTCTCTGGCCCTTTGCAAAGTCATCACCTACTTCGACACAGACAGTGAAGGGAGAAAACACCAGCAGATCATTTTCCAACTTCCATCATCTGACATTTAATTGTGGTTATGCTGATTTTATTGCTCTTGGCAAAATCTTGTCCTTTCCGCAGTGCGGGCCGAAATTCTCGGTGGTATCAATTGCCATTGAAAACACAGCCCGTGCGACGTCAGACACAAAGGAAATAAAAATCGCTGACACTCTGTCTTGCAAGGACAAATTCATTTGCCCAGAAACAGAGCGTTTGCCACCGATCTCATTAAAAGTGCCGTGAGATTATCAGGAAAAATTAATACAAGCTGCTGGTTATCAGCTCCATCATTTCAGCTCACAAAGGCAGGTCCTGCTTGTCAGTTTGTTGCTGGGGGGAAGGACAGGCGTTAACAAAGAAAGTCACATTCAATTAGAAACCATCACCCAGGCTGGCATTTGCGGTTACTTTGCACGGATCAGCTTGAAGAAAGACCACACTCGTTCTTTTTGGTTTCAACTTGAAAGCAAGGGCACTTTTGGCAGCAAGGGGAATCAAGTCCCTTCTCTAACACATTGATGGGAGAGAGAGAGAACAGCAGTTTGCCTGGAAAGTCTCTAAACTGAGGCTCTGCGGTACGACTGAGTGTCCTCAGGAGATACACAACCCAAATAATTATTTTTCAAGTGCTTTGGAAATACTCAGTTACCGAAGATGGGCTAGTGACACCTCCTGCCTGTCCCCGTGTTTGGGTCCTCTCAGAAACTCCTCCTGCGGGTAACCAGCTCATGGTCTCCAAGCCTGGCTCTGAAGCAGCGCAGGCCCTGAGCAGGCACTCATCTAACTAACGCTTAGGACTCTCATCGACAGCGGCCACACGGAAGATGCCTGCGTGCTTTCTGAAACATCCATTTAACAAACCCTTACTGAGCAGTAGCTATGTGCCTAGCACGACTTGAGGGCCTGGGAATAAGTAGTGAGTAAGGACACCAGAGATAGCAAAATCATCTCAGTCGTTTCATTGCCAAACAAATTTCATTGGTTTTCCACTTTGACACATTAGTCATTTGGGCTGTGGGTCATCTCTGAGTTAAGTTCACCCCGTGCTTTTCAGGAATGGCTCATTTTCCAGCTATTCTTCACAAGCATCTGTTGTGAGTGCTCCTTGGCTGCCCTCAGACCAACCCAGACTCAGACATGTACGCTGGCACAGGGAGAAGGCCGCTACCACACTGTCGGCACCGGCCTCAGGACCTTTGCCCATGGTGCTCTTTCTGCTTAGATTTCTCTTCTTCCTGGCAATGGGAATATGTCATTTTCCTAATGCCTTCAGGTTTTACTCAAAAGTCACCCTGTACTGGGTGAGGCCTTCTATTTAAAAGTATACCATTCTCCAGATTTGATTTCCTCACCCCTTCTCTGCTTCGTTTTTGTTTTATTTTGTTTTCTTTTAAGATTTTATTAATTTATTTGACAGAGAGAGAAATCACAAATAGGCAGAGAGGCAGGCAGAGAAAAAGGGAGAAGCAGGCTCCCTGCTGAGCAGAGACCCTGATGTGGGGCTCGATCCCAGGACCCTGAGATCATGACCTAAGCCGAAGGCAGAGGCTTAACCCTCTGAGCCACCCAGGCGCCCCTCCCTGCTTTGTTTTTTTATCCGTGGTCCTTTTCATTGTCTACACTATGTATTTTATGTATGCTATTTATTCCTGCCTCCTTCCCCAGACTCTCAACTCCACGATGGTAGAGACTTGGTCTGTGCCTGGACAAGTTGTCTGTACGTACATGCATGCATGGTTGAATGAAAGCCTTCAGTATCTCCAGTGATTTTCAATTCTATTTTAATGCATGCAGGTGAAGCTTCTTATTTTAAGCATATAACACTTTCATTCTGTTTCCTGTTCGTTTTTATAAAATAATAGAAGCAAAATGCAACAGGCCGTTCAAAAAATTGCAACAACATGGCTTGGAGAATGTTGCTGCAACTGGGTTCTGATGGCCTGGGGACAGCATTGTCATGAAAGGTTCCCCAGCAAGTCCATGAAAGAACAAATTTAGTCCCTATTAGAGACCCCAGTATATCAATGGCCAAAGTTGTTCAAGGGTTTTTATTTTAAAAAGATATATATATTTTTAAAAGGCATCTATGAACATCCAGGAGGGTCTGCATCTGATTTAGCCTTGGTTAGAGTTGGCTTATGAGCTTGTCTTTCCTATTGGATTTTCATGTTTAATGGCGTAGGGATGGGAGATAAAATTTATCGCATCATATCCCCCATAGCATTTTAGACACAACTTTGGTAGAGTAAATGTAAAAAGAAAAAATAATTGTGGTTGAAATGAGTTGACTATGGAATTGTCTTCTTTATCCTTTCTGGGCTGTGAATCCCAGGATCCACAACCAGGACTGGTACCCTCAGGCCTGGGGCAGTCCTTGCTTTGTATTGGGAGGCTCCAGTCTGGGGGTGGAGAGCCGAAAGCCAGTCGCTTCCCTGAGCAGAGGACTGCATGTGAAAACACCTGGAGATGACTCCAACTCCGGCCTCCTGTGCCCCCTCCAGCCAGCCCGCCCTTCCTGGTCCTGGAGCCCCTCAGGCCCCACTGTTTCTCTTGCAGTACTCTTTGCTTTGGGCTAGACACTTCACCCTGGCACCAATGCCTGTGTGTAAGAGGAACCCAGACCCCTCCCCTGCAAGTGTGTCTCTTGGCAGGTAGCCAATGGACAGGGGTTTCACTCTGGTCAGGAGCCGCCCCGCCCAGAGGGTGACTGTGAGGGTGAAAGGGCTCAAGTCAAGTGTGCTTCTCTTCTGATGGTGGCATCCTACCTCCAGTTCCCTCTTGGCCTCACCCAGCAGCAGCGACGTTAACTCGCCTCTGCTCGCCTCGGTGCTTCCCTCTGAGCTCTGAGAGACGTAAGCCTGTCATCCATGCAGGACCAGGGAGGGCCGACCAGTGACACTTCCAAGCGGCCCCTACCAGTTTCTCCAGTTTCTCACCACGGTTCGAGAGGAAGCAAGAATGACTCTCGCACTGCAAGGAATTGAAGGTGATCCAGGAACACAGTCTTCAGATCCTGCCTCTGGTCTGGGGCCCAAGAGAAGGAGCCTTGCACCAGGAATGTGTGCAGTCAAGGACACAGCCACTGAAAACAACTCCGTGCACATACTGCAGCCTGCTCAGGTGGCTTCCATGAACCAGAAGGCTCTGGAAGCTCTCGGGGGTCTCTTGTGGATAGGCACTGTCAAAGCTCTACTTGCAGAGGGAGAGTAAACCTTTCATCTCACAGTCATGCACTCCAGGTAGCAGGTGGTCCTCGAAGGGGATGGGGAGTCTACACCCCCACAGAATTGGCATGGAGCAGAGCTTTAGAACAAAGCGCCTCTCCCTGAGTGTCCTTAAGCCAAATGGGATCGCTTTGGAGATGGGCCATCACTGCAGAGAGGGATTCTGCTGTAGTTGGCTCTGAGGGGCCAACTAGACAAGTGTTACAACAATCAGATAGAGTGAAAATCCTACATTACTCAACGTGAAAGAAACACATTAATACCAAATATGATGGAGGATGTACCGTCTTCGTTCTAGAGAAAGCAAACAGGGGACCAGGCTGGGCCAGAGCTGACTCTGAGTGCCGTGGGGCCAGGACTCAAACACTCCCTGACTGTGATTCATAAAGCAGCGCTTTACATATTGCTGCCAATCTTCCTTTTCACTTGACATTCTCTGACAAGCTCTGGAAACCTCATCCTGGCTCAATCTCTGGGAAAGCCGCAGCGGTGACTATCCCTATTATGGTACCTCCCTTCCCACTCAGGCTTCCCTTGCCAGGCTGTGCCCTGAGAGGGATGAGCCCCCGTCGGTGGGGCCCGAGGATCTGTTGTGGTCCCAACTCCATAGGTGTGCTAGTGTTTTTCTCGTTTGAGGCTTGTGTGGTACTAAACTTTTCTGCCAGTAAGTAGAAAAGGCAAATTTTGTAAAAACTGAGAAACAACTTGCAGGCGAGGGCAGATATTTTCAGAAATGACTCAGAATGGTGTTTTGCTAGAAGAATGCTAATGAAGTACACAGCATATATTCATGAGACTGATAACACACCCTCGGAAAGAAAATGACTCTTGTTCGACATCTGAACCTGAGCAAAACATTCATGTCATTGAGGATGCTATACTGGATTGGCCCCTAACGCTGCTGCAAGCTTCGGCTTCAAGGTAACTGCAGATGGAAGATCATTCTCTGGGAGATATGAGAGAGCATATCTTTTTGATCATCTGAAACGGTTCATTCACCTCTGAAACTGAACTGTAAAACCCTGGTGAAGAAGGTTCTCAGAAATATCTGACCTAGTAAGCTAAGAGCCAACTTCCTGGTGCATCACCTTCCACACCCACAGCCTCAAGTTGAGGGACCCACATAAAGACAGCTTTTACAACATCCCTGGGACCCTTAGAGAGTCGCGTAATATCACCCTCAAGCCAACTGCCCACGAGAAACCAAACTGTTAAGCTTGAGATTGATGACAAGAAGTTTGCGACTTTCTGTTACAGGCGCACCAAGTCAGAGTGCATTTGTGATTCCTGTCAGCTACACGGGGCATCTCTGTGGACAGCCAACTCCTACTTGGGAACCAGTCAGCTAATGCTATCTGGATGTCAGACGCGTCTCCTGTTTGGGCAGTTCTTTCTCTTCCTTTCAAAGACATGGTGTCGGCAGACACGTGCCCTTCAACTTGCTATTGTTTGACAGTGGCTATTTTCAGTCCTCTAGCTGTGAGCAGAGATGGTTCATATGTAAGAGGGTCAGATGGACAAAAATTTGGAAAGAGGGCAGGCCATGCCCAGAATGCTGAATCAACTCCTTCCAGAATCCAGAGGCTTGACGTCTAAGTGGCTCATTCTCACACAGCACTTCTTAATTCTCCAGAAGTTTCTGAAAGGATCCAAGTCAGACTGAAAAGCAGGCTTTAATGACAGAGTCATTTAAAACCAAAAGTAATAAGAAGGGTGTGCATGCTGGAAATTTCTTTTTTAAATTTCCTGAATTTTTCTCAGAAACATTCCTTAAAATTCTAATCATTATGGTTGTGTTTAAGGAAAACAAGAATTCTTACATGTTAGAGAGGCATACTAAAATACTTGTAGATAAGATGAGACAATATCAGGATTTGCTTTAAAAGATCCAGAGGGTGGCCAGATGGGGTTTTAAATGGAATAAAATAGACTGTAAGTTGGTAACTGTCGAAGACAGGTAATGGCTATATGGGGGTTCATTATAATATTCCACTTTGTATACGTTTGAGATTTTTCTATAACACAAAGTTAAATATTCAATATTACAAGAGATAATGAATGTCTTTCTCAGGGATAATTATCAAATTTGAGACTTGGTTTCCTTTAACTCTTTAAATTTGTTTGCCCAGAGGCTCTGGGCTGGCTCAGTCGGTAGAACATGTGACTCTTGATCTCAGGGTACTGTGTTCAAGCCCCATGGTAGGCATGGATCCTACTTAAAAAAAAAAATGTGTTTTCCTAAATCTACATCACCTGGTTTTTGTCTTGCAAAAAAGAAAACACAGTGTGACAGCTGTCTCTTTTCCCCTTCCCTCCTTTCCTGCCCTATTCTCTCCTCCCCTCTCCTCTTGGCTCTGCTTTCTTCTCAGGGACTCCGGGTGATGGGGCACACAGTACAAGGCCTCACACTCAGCAAACACACTCCTGGGATCCTGTGACTTCGCCTGCACCTTCCAAACTGCTGTTCACTGAGCACTGGTCGAATGGGCCCCAGGACACTGCCACATGAAGCAGCCTGGCCTCCACTTTCAAAAACGCCCATTAAAGAAACAATCACAAAGCTTAACTATTGATAATCTACAAAGTATTTTCAAATTCTTGAATGGGAAAAAACACACGGTTCTACAGAGAGACCCAGAAAGAGCCCACCAATCTTTGCCCCCTGCCCACTCAGACTGTCCCTTCTTCCTCGAGGGCAGGACTGGCTGGGTCTGGGCATAGCAGACACCTTAAATGTGAGTGGAACGGAATTGAACTTGTGCCAATTACGCAGACCTGTACTGGCTCTCTGTGAGAGAGAACTTCTCATTCCCCACTGAATCCTTTCTACACTCAAAGGGCAGTTCCCTAAAATGAATGAGCATAGCTGAGAAGAATCTACTAGCTAAATTCCAGAACTCTAAAAAAGGAAACAGTCTTAAAGGCTCGAACTCTCTAGAAAGAAGCTGATGGCATCTCCCTAGGACCAGGATGGGAGTCATTTTAAATGTATGTTTGTTCCAATTATAATAGCTGGGTAAGTAGACAGGAAACTGCCCAAAACCAGAAAGAACATCTGCGGGGTCAGTGGAACAGAAAGCAAGGTGGGTGAAGGCAAAAGCAAGGAAAAAAGGCTAATGACCAGCTGATGTGAAAATGAACTTGGTCAGGGGCCATGCAGAGAAATTCTCATTAGTGTGGTACCCCACCTGTCAAGTGCTTAGTCACTGTGTACCCTGCCCCATCCCCAAAACACTGTGAGATCCACTTTGCAAAAAGCACTACATTTTGAATGCCTGGGTGGAATTTTATTTAAAGGAAGTCTGTTGCAAGTTATCTTAGAGAACTTCTGGGGTTATCTGTGTGACCTCAGCGAAGTTAAACATGCAGCGGTTTCTCCATCTATAAAACAGGAATAACAACAGTGTCTACTTCAGTGGGTTATTGTAAGGACTAAATGACAAACATGTTTAGGGGCTCCTGGGTGGCTCAGTCAGCTCAGCGTCTGCCTTTGGCTCAGGTCACGATCCCAGGGTCCTGGAATTGAACCCCATGTCGGGCTCCCTGCTCAGAGGGGAATCTGCCTCTCTGTCTGTCCCTCTGCACCCTCCTGCCCCGCTCCTGCGCTCGCTCTCTCTCTCTCTCTCTCTCTCTCTCCCAAATAAATAAAGAACATCTTTAAAAAAAAACTGATTAACACATTTGAGGGGCTGAGAGCACTATCTGGGATCCAGTCAGTCGCCAGCAAAGCATAACTACATTGTCATTTGGAATTTTAAGCATCAATATGTCCAGTTTTCCAAGGTGAAGAAAGTTCACTAAGTTCTATGTGTTCACTCCAAAAGTATAAATGAAATATACACAAGCACAGGTGTTACATAAGGCACACGTGCTGAAAGCTGTAAGTGCATTGCAATGTTATGGGTGTTCTTCCTGTGTCCATGGAGCACAGGATCTCCCCCTCTGGCCCTGTCTGCTTCATTCTGCCCTCTGAGTCAATCTTCTGGCCCCAGCTCGTCATCTACATAACCACCAATAATCTAAAAGAATAGCTCCATATCTCCTCCTATCAGACACTTTTGGTGATTCCCCTTCACCTACCGAAAGCCCACGCTCCTCGGTGGCATTTGGTGCAGTCCAGAATCTGACCCAAACTCCCTTAATACCTTCAGGAAGCCCCATGTCCCTGTGGCCTTATAATCTAATTGAGCAACATGGCTTTTTCTGAATTCTTCGCTTCCCTTTCCCTTCCAAAGCCTCTGCTAGAATCTCAGTTAGTCCTCTAGACTCAGCCCCAAGGACCCCTTGTGAGCAGCCTGCCCAGCTTGCTCCACCCGACAGAAGAAGGCTCTTCCTTGCCAGTGTCCCTTCACACTCAGTGTGTGCTTGCCCCTCTCCGTACACATTAGGCCACAGCAGGGACACAGATAACATCTGTCCTACCAGAGCTGTTAGTCCCTGGAGGGCAAGGATCCTGTCTCACTGCTCTGCTCTCTGCACTGAACTACCCTGATGTTCTGCACATGCAGATGCTCTAAGGACACTTTGGAATGCAGTAACGAATGAATGGGCAACACACACACAAGATTTCACCCATGGGCATTCTTCCCTATAGAAGATCTAGTTGTTACTGGGCCCTGTGTCTTGGAGGAAAACAGTGCCATCCTGTTCAGTTCCTCTGAATCCCTCCGACCTCATCAAGGAGAAGGAGTGTCTGCTTTATAGGGTCCAAATTCTTGCTGAACTTCCCTTTCCACAGAGAGAACAAGCCTGAGGTTCAGCCTCCCATGGGTAAGAAAATCAAGAACATTGGTTTGTTTCACTGTGGTCTTTTTCTGTCGATACGAGGTTGCTCATATGCTTCAGTCTAACATTGTCTCTTAATGGCAAGTAAATCTGGTTTTTCGTATCTGATTGCAATGTGAAGTATCACTCTAGAGGTGTTTAAGCACAATGACTGAGTCACTGTGAAGACCACAAATGAGTGAAGCAGCATGCCGCATGGACAAAGCCAGCATCATGAGGCTATGATGCAATGTTTGAGAGATGTGGGTTTGCACACCCTTTTCACCTCCTTGAGCTGACAGGGCAACCATTTCCCCACTACCTGTCTGAGTCCTTTCCCGCCCTGCTGGGTACCACCCCACCTCCTCCTCCTCCCCGGATAGCAATAGTATCAACAAGTGTGCCGACGGCTGTCTCTCCCCCACTCGGGGAGCCCACTCTGGGAGCTCTCCAAGTCTGGAGCCAGCAACTGTTTTCACCACTCAGCACAATGCCCGCCTCCTATAAGTCACTCAGTGGGCATTTGAAGTGAAAAATGCCTATTAGAAACCAGCGGGCCAAGTGCTCACAATGAGAACCAGACTTTACAGGCATAACTAATAAAGCCCATCCCTTTAATAAAGCAAACTCTTAATTAGATAATTACTTTCACCATGCCTTATTCTGGGTGCGTGCTCAATAAATCTTCCTGGATGGATAAAATGCTATTTTTATTCTACATGAAAACAGATCTTTCCTTTTGCTTTCCAGGAAGTTTTATAAGCTAAGGGTCTCTCTCCTGACTTTGGGGGTGGTCTGGTAAGCACTCCAGAACTGATCATCTCAGTCTTCCTGCTTGCCTGGCCCAGGCTATGCTAGCCCACAGGGCATCTTTGTGCAAAGCAGAAACACAGCGCCCCTGCCTCTGGGAGCAGAGGCCCGTACTAGGGAGCACAGGTGGCAAGGGGGCCCACAGCTGGGTCTGGCTAGAGTACCTCCACTGGGCACCTTTGCACACAGCGTGGCAGGGGCCAATCTGGCCTGGAAAGGACCTCTCCTAATCAAGGCAATACATTTCCCTTCTGGCAGGTCCCATTTCCACCCAAACCAAGGTTGGGTATCGAATCTTCTTGGCTGCCACAGGCCAGAGAGAATCTATCATCAGCCCAGTGTGCTGTCACGAGACCCCATGCCAATGTCAAATGCTGTCAGAGCTCACAGGTGCCTCACTCTCCAGGGCAGGCTCCCTGATGAGACCTAGCCTGTGTTTAAGCCACATGAGCACTCCTTAGGGTACCCAAGATGCCCTGCACCTTTCTTCTTTCCTTTCTCTCTCTCTTTTTTTTTATAACTAATTTTTTTTCACTTTAAATGGTTTTTTATTAACAGGCTTACTTTTTGAGTAGTTTGAGGTTTAGAGAAAAATTGAGAGGTACAAAGTGTTCCCATGCGCCCCCCCCCCTCTTCACAGTATCGCAGATCACGAACACCTCCCATTACTGTGCTGTATTTGATAAGCCAGCATTGGTACATCATAATTAGTAACTGAAGTCCATCATCTCCATTAGGGCTCACTCCTTGTGCTGTACATTCTAGAGGTTTTGACAAATGTATCACGACAATATCCATGAGACAGGATAGTTTCATGACCTTAAAAATCCTTTGCTTCTTTTCATTTAAAAAAATCTGCTGCTGATGGGGTGCCTGGGTGGCTCAGTTGGTTAAGCGACTGCCTTTAGCTCAGGTCATGATCCTGGAGATCCGGGATCGAGCCCCACATCGGGCTTTCTGCTGGGCAGGAAGCCTGCTTCTCCCTCTCTCAGTCCCTCTGCTTGTGTTCCCTCTCTAGCTGTGTTTCTCTCTATCAAATAAATAAATAAAATCTTAAAAAAATAAAAAATCTGCTGTTGCTCAAAGGCCAGCAGACCCGCTTCATAGGTGGCCACACCCAGCCCCAGGGGAGCCTTCCCTGTTCATCAGTTCCAGGTGTCCTCGCTCACCTGTGGGCTGGGGGGGGGGGCAGGTGCCCCGGGACTCTCCTGAGAGGAGGGGCATGAAACTGTCACTGAGAAACAGCAGCAAAGCAAATTCTCCTCCTAAGTCACGGGTGATGGTTACAAACCATGTTTCTTTCTGCAGCATGGAAACACTTTGCTTTTGTGGTTACCACTTGTGGATGTGGTGTGGACCTGGCACTGCTAAGACCAAGGCTCGCTCGTGGACCATACGCCTCCCTCTGCTGCATCCCAGCACCTAGGACAGGGCCTGGCACGTGCAGGCCTTACTGTGAAGCAAACCTGTTTCCTTAAGGGTACTTTGTTTCGCCCACAACAAGATCTACAGTCTGTGCAGGCCCAGCCTTCCAGTTAGAGGGCCCCTCTGGAAAGCAGATCTGTAGCCAACTTAATTGCAAGTTATTTGTCTGCACTGTCCTTGTGCAAAGTCTCAGCCTTTAACTACACCCCTTCTATGCCAGGGAAGGGGAGGCAGGCAGGGACAAGTGTGGGGCCTGCTGTGGATGGCAGCAGGATGCGAGTTCTCGTCCATGAGCCTGGTGCCTACATCTCAGCCTTGGGAGCAGAGGGAGGGCTCTCCAGGGAGTTCTGTGGAAATGAGCCTCGAGGGGTAGCCCAGCGAGGTCAGCGGGTTTTGGGGAACCCATGTAGGGAAGAAGATTGTCTGGAAAATTGAACATCTCTGTCTGAAACATAAGGAAGTATTCTCCACATGAGGTGCCTACACAAAATCAAGCATCAGCTTTCCCCTTTCCTTGAAAATCACATCCCAAGGCTAGAGTTGGCCTGTTCCTGGAAGTGGGTGAGGGGATCTCACAGTAACAGTAAGAGATAGGTTCTGGTTTCTACTTCCTGGTTCTGGTTTCCACTTGTGGATGTGGTGTGGACCTGGCACTGCTAAGACCAAGGCTGAAACACAGCGCCCTCCACAGCTCTGTTCCCACATCTCCAGATCATAGCCCCAAGACAGTCCCCAAAGGAGATCGATTAGAAGCACAAGCGTCTTTCCTACAAAATCAAACTCAAAGGAGGTGAAGAGTAGTGAAAACAACCACATCAAGAGTCTCAGAACATAAAAGATGAGGCACCCACCTCCTACGACCCTCGTGCCCAAGTCCCACTGCTGTCACAGAGCCCCCCCAAGTCTCCTGGGGCAGAGTGGACCAAGGCTGGGGGTGTGGATAGGGGTGCATGCCAGCCCCAATGAAGCGTGAGCTGGTCAAAGAGGCCACCAGAAACACCGCTACTCTTAGAGAGAGAGAGCTAGGGCATTTTGCTCTAATCTTGGCAGACTCTGGGAAAAATGGATGGAAAGAGGCCCAGTATAAAATATGACGTCAAATGCACCTACCTCTTGAATTCCTCTGTGACGCAGGTTGCCAAGAAGAGGGGGGTTAGCAGCCAGGCCTGGAGCTACATTGCTGGGTGGGAGTTCCAGCTCAGCGGCTTGTTAGCTGAGTAACTCCGGGCAGGCCGGTGTACTGTTCATGGCCTTATCTGTCAAATGGGAGAGAAAAATACTATAACCATTGATGGTATGGGGTATTTTAAGAAGAAATGAGTGAATGAGCATGGCCCTTAGAACAACGCCCTTAAGTGATCAAAAATGTCAGCTATTCTTATCAGCACAGGTGACCTGAAGGCCATCCTTGATTTGTGTATGTATTTATTATCTCAGGAGATGAGACAGATGGTTTTTCTCTCCGATTCATATATGGTGAAAAAGCCCCCTGGATCCTGGGGTTTGTAGTAATAAGCTCACACGGCTCAGTTTCGGACTGAGCCCTCCTTGTGCTTGATCCCCGAGGCAGCTCACCGCCCTCCTGAGCCCCAGACCCCAGCTCTCAGAGCCTCAGCAAGCTCCAGGAAAAGGGCAGCATGATTTACATTATTATTGATGTATGATTATTAAATATTTCCTTAGAATGTTTTCCTTTTAACCACATTAAGAACCTGAGTTTTGTTAAAAACTGGCAAATATTTTTTCACAAAATTTTCTAAGAATAGAAGCCACGTATGTGCACACAGAAATGGCTAAGATAGGTTTCAGAGTGGGCTGTTCCCTATTCAGAACTGACCTCCTCAGCACACATTTCCGTGCCTCCTCACCTTAGCCCACGTCCATGACACCCTTTTGTGATCTGCTGATGAACAGTTCAGAATTCTTTGGCCAAATGGTTTCTGAGAGATCTCTAACACACACTGAAAGGCCCTGGAGGAATTAAGCCAAAAGTGTCGGCAGGAACAGAGCAGAGACAGTCACCTCGGTCTCAGGAGTGCTGTGTGCCCCAACCCGCCAGGGCCAGTAAGCGGTGTGTGTGGAGGAGGCGTGCTAAAAGGGCCTCGTGCGTGTGCACACACGTGAACATGGCACCAGCATACACAGACACGCACATGAACACACAACATGCACATACACGAGCACACACAACATTGGGCTAAGGCCCTACAAGTGGTGGGAAGACAACGTCACATTCCAGTGTGACTTGGGAAATCGTACTTTCTGCTGAAATCTCAGGTGGGCAGCCGAGAATGCTGCCTGGACAGATGCTTCCCAAAGCCAAAGAAAATCAAACTGTGTGTCTCTTAGCATCCACCCAGAGGAAGCCCCGCTTCACCTTTCACAGACCAAGCCGCAGAGAGCCCCTACGGGGTCCTATTTCATCTACTTCACTTTTGCTGGCCATGGAAAGCAGGCCTGCCACATCCGCCCAAGTCACCTGCCTTCCTGAACACGCATGAGAGGGTGTGTCACTAGCAATGGAACAGCATCCTGCCACTATGGACGGCGTCCATGGTGGGACAGTGGCCTACGGAGACGAAGTCTCAGTACTGTCCTATACGCCAACCACAGTGGCCTTTATCAGGGGTCAATATCGCTCTTCTCCTATGAAGGAGCCACAAAAACTAGCCCGCAATCATCTTGCTTTTTCTTGATTCTCTTGAGCTGTTCTTCCCGGTTCTATTGGATTTTGCCTCTTAAAAAGCTGCTACTCGTTCCTTGGCACCCATGTTGTATTTACCCCCTCGAGCAACTGTGGGCAACTCTTGTGTCTAACTCTCTCTGGGTCTCGCAGAGCTGGGCCTGTCGTAAGTCTTCAGTAAAGGCTGAATGGAGACAAAGTGGGTGATTTACAGGGATTTGCAGGGTGGAACTCAGAGGCCATCCCTTGAGGTGTGTAGAGTCACAGCATCCTGGACAGTGATTAGGCAGAGACAGACCATTGAGGACGGACAGATGGGACTTTCATTAGTTCAGATATGGCCTAAGGAAGGGGAGAACAGGATCCCACCTCCACAGAGACAGTCACCTGTACATACCAAGAGGCTTGTTCTACCCAACTGCAGTCTTCCTCCTCACCCCAAAGTCAGACATTACCGTGGCTAATTGGGATGATACTTGGAAGAGATTAGCATGTCAAAACAGACACTTTTAGAGGTTATAAGGAAATAGGTCTTGTTGAGAAAGGCCACACATTATTCTAGATTTCAGAAAGCTCCCTTAGTCTTTCAAGGTCAAGCCTGGCCAACTTGACCATGGAGTTTGCTTATAAGCCTGAATGAAGAGAAGGTGGTAGACTTTGTTAGGGATGCGTTGCCTGGTGGGAAGGGAAAGGAAGCGCCTTTCCACCAGAGAGAGGCAAGGAGAAGCAGAGGTGTACCCTGGTCCCAGTGCGTCCTCTGTGAGGCGGGAAGCAGAAATACCCAGCTGGCAAAGGGACAGAGCAGAGGACGAGACGGGAGAGGAGTAGAAGCTGAGCCAGTGTCTGAGAAGACCCCATCCTGCAGGATGCTCCGTGCCCATGCGATGGAAGGACAGGGGTATCCAGGTAAACCAGCTTGGCGGGCCCTTGCTTCCAAGTGGCCTGAGAAAGGTCCCAGGGTGTTATATGCCTTCAGAGGGGAAACAGGCATAGCTGAGTTGGCCTTCCCTAAGGCCACCATTAAAGGGTCTGGGGACAGATGCCAGGCAAGGCTAAGATTGAGAGAATCTGCAAGGTCAGAGAGATCTGAGCCATGGGAATCCCAACAGATCTAGAGGGCCAGCCAGCACCAGTGGTGCCCAGATTGTTTGAAGACTGGACCAGACCAGCACCAGCCCAACCAATACCTGCTATGTCCCAGAGACTGGCGGAGTCAGGGGACCCCACTTAACACCATGAGAATCCTTAAGCTTCTTCCTCCTCTGGCTGCCAACCGGGGACAGAGACTGTGGAAGAGGTGCCTTCTGAGAAGGAAATATGAATCTTGACTTAACAGGTATATACTCAAAAGAAAGTGAGTTAAACCAAAAGAGTCCAAGTGGCTTTCAGTGGGCAGATTCATCTCCATCTCCTGACTTCAGCAGAAAACGACAAGATCGGTATAGATAATTCTAAAAACGAAATAAATTAGCATTTTCTGTACATCTGAGGTGCAGCGTGTACATTTTTCCTCTGCTAGAAGCGTGCACCCTGTGGGAAGCCCAGCACACAGAAGGACCTCAATCCATGCTGCTGATTTAATAAATACTTGTCGTGAACATGCAGAAGCCCCCCTCGCAGACACACTCTCATTAGCGGAAGTCCATGCCAGAGAGAAGCACACACTGATGTGTGATTGAGGTTTGAAAGAAAGGACACTTGCTTCCGGGGCCCAGAGACTTGGGTATTCCTGGGCAGTTCTGGCACTGAACAGCTGTGGCATCCCAGATCAAGCGTTAACCTATTCTGCGATTCTGTTTCTTCTTTAACCATGAGGGAACTGGTTAAGACGATTTCTAAAATTCTTCTATTAATAATAATGACAAAGGCAAATAACAATGTGAATAAGCACAGGCATTTTACTGAATACTTTTTTGCTCTCTTTGCATCATCCCAAGTCACCCTTAAAGTAACATTATGAAGGAAATAAAACTGGAAGCATCCATGTAAGATATAATTGTTTACATAGAAAATTCCAAAAATCCACAAATTCTTAGAGATAATAAAATTCGGTAAAGACATAAAATATATATGCACCAAAAAACTAGGAAACATAATTAAAGGGAACCATTTACGATACTATTTTAGGGTCTCAATTCCCTGAGAATAAATCTAGCAATAGATTGCAAGACCTCCAAGAAGAAAAGTATCAAACTTTATCAAGAGATATTAAAGAAGACCTAAGTAAATGGAGAGATATGTTCATGGATTACATAATTTCATACTGTAATATGATAATGCATTCAGGGTAATTCCTACCAAACTCCCATTACATTCTCTCTTTAGCAGAATCTAAAAAGATGATCCTAAACTCATTTGAAAGAGTAAAAAGGCCAAAGTAGCCAGACGTTTCTGTAGAGGGAGTGAAGGGGACACCTTATGGGACACTTGGACTTCTGTGAAGCTGGGCAGAAAAATTGGTCAAGGACTATGAATGAGATCCCAGAAAAGGGTTCATGTATATAAAGAATTTTGGTCCATGACAGATGGTAAGGTCAGCGAAGAGAGGAGAATAATCAATAAAGGGAGCTGGAAAAAATAGATACCCCTGTGTTTTGAAAAAAGAACCTGGCTATCTCCCTCAAACCACATCTGGAAAATAACCCCAATAGATTAAAAAATGAAATGTTCAAAACAAATTTTAAAATTCACAGTGGATAATACAGGTAGTTATCTTTTATACCTTTTGGTAACTGAAGATTTTCTTAGGCACACACGTAAAGCTGACGATGAAAAGGTAGGTTTTAACTATATTAAAATCAAGAACTTTTATTCATCAAGAGATTAAATCTTTAAAAAGTGAACACTCCAGGGGCACCTGGGTGGCTCAGTAGTTGGACATCTGCCTTTGGCTTGGGTCATGGTCCTGGGGTTCTGGGGTCGAGCCCCACGTTGGGCTCTCTATTCGGCAGGAAGCCTGCTTCTCCCTCTCTCACTCCCGCTGCTTGTGTTCCCTCTCTCGCTGTCAAATGGATAAATAAAATCTTAAAAGAAAAAATAGTGAACACTCCATTTGCATTCGGATGTGGAATTCAAGAACAAAACAGAAGAGCAGAGGGAAAAAAGAGGAAGAGGGACAAACCAAGAAACCGACTCTCAACTCTAGAGAACAAACTCGTTGTCAAGCAGAGGAGGGTGAAGGGGGGGGTGAACTAGGTGATGGGGACAGAAGAGCGCACTTGTCGTGATGAGCACCGGGTGACTGATAGAATCGTTGAATCATTAAATCGTACACCCGAAACTAGTATGACCCCGTATGTTCACTACCTGGAATTAAAATAAAAAACTTAAAAGTGAAAACTCAGGGTAAAAACTGGAACAGAGTATTCATAATATCAACCACAAAGATTTAGTACCAAATGATACATGTCAAAGGGTTACAAATCAACTTAAGAAAAAAGCACAAACAATCCCAGGTAAGGATGAGGAGAAGACACCAAGACGTATTTCACAGAAGAGGAAACCATCTATGCCCAATGAATTTATGAAGAGACTCACAAAGAAAAACAAAGATCACAATGAGATCACATTTTGTACCCATCCAAGTAGCAAAAAAGGGTAAAACCTCTAACACCATCAAGTGTCGGGGAAGATAAAGTTTGTGGCATTGTGGCCTGGTGCCAAGCCTTGAGAAAAAGGTTGGGCGTATCTCCTAAAGTCAAACTTTCTTATGTTCTCTGTCATGATCCCCTTTCATAGCCAAAAGAAGTTCTTACACTTGGACAGCGGAGTTGTGCACAGCAGGATTGTAACAGCCCTGCTCTAACTAGAGCAGATCTGGACCTCCCCCTTCCCAGCACCCCTCTGTGGCAAAGTGGTGACTGCACTCCAGTAAGTCCATTCCCTATGCTGCAGCAGTCAGAACAAATGAATTATAGTGACACAATACTAAGGACGGATCTTAGCAATCTAACATTAAGTTAAATGGTAAATCCCCAAAAGTTCCAAACATAGCATACTGTTAATCATAAGGTTAAAAACGATTAAAATGCACATATTTTCTAAAAATACATACAGAAGCATTAAACCAAATAAGTGGAGGCAGGGGTATGAGGAACATGGGATTCATGGTGACACAGTGACCTCAGGAGTGGAGAGAAGGGGTTAATGACACATTGGGGACCATATAGGGAGATGTTGGTGACTGTCCTAGTCAGAACTTTCATTTTGGGTGGTGGATTCTTGGGTGCTCATTATACTACTGGAAATAACTAATTAGATAGTAAATGACAAAGACCATCACACATAAATCAGAAGTAAAGACTGTTATAAGCAAGGATTGTGATTAATCTAATTGTTAAGCTCTGAGGGCTAGGGATGGGGGTCTCCTATGCAGTGACTGCTGTTGCTATCTGCATGTCACAGCAAGGAAATTGAGGCTCAGGCTAGCTAGGCAACTTGCCCCAGCCACACGCTAATAAACGGTGGAACCGGGACCCAGAGCTGGGGCATTAACCACACCCACGCCATCTCCAGGCAGCCACGAGGCCTTGTGGCTAGAAGTGGCTTGTTCGCTAGAAGAAGCCGCCATGGTGTCCCTATAAGGGGCGGGTCTTCCATTTTGTAAACCTGGACCATTTACTCCAGAGGTTGCCCATTTGTAGTCCTGGAACACTCCCATGAGCTGGCACCCCCACCACCTCCACGCACATTCACATTGTTTTCTGGCACCTTTTCAAATCGTTTTTGTACTCTTCTCGAACAGTTTCATTTTCTAGGCCTGTTATTTCAGAACTCATTCATAAGGTACATATGAAAGAAATGCTGCTCAGGATTGACTAAGCAAATGAGTAAGGGTTTATTTTAATAGCACCGTGTAGGAGGTTTCTTTATAAATGAATGGAGAGAGGAGGAGGGAAATGCTTGCAAACTGCCCACGGCCGGGAGGGAGCTAAAACCTGTGAGGGCATGCTAACCCCGAATTACTCTTTTCAGCCTCAAGGTAAGCTCTGTTTTGTAATACCTTCTAAAAGAAATAAAAAGACAGCAATAATGTCGGGTTCTATGGCAGATCTTAAAAACGTCTGCTGTCCTAGTGACTGGAAATGTGTGGACCACAGCAGAGGAACCAGCATCCCATTCTGGTCTGAGCACCGGCTTGAATGTCTGCAGCAGAAATGCTCTGACCAGGATGACTGCCTGCTGGGCATTTAAACACTGTTCCTTTGCATTGCCCCGAGATGCTAGATGCCATTCGCAAAACCAAGTTGGAGGTTATTCGGTGATGCTGACTGGCTTTGTGATGGGGAGAACAGTTCAGTCCTTCCTTGTCCCTACGGTGACATCATCTCTAGAAGGCAGTGCCCAACAGAGCTGTAGCTGAGCCCCTGGCCATGGATGGTCAATGCAGAGCTTCAGAGGGGGCAGCTGGAGGTGGTCATGCCAGATTTGGGGGAACTCCCCAGGCCCCTCCCCACCTAAGTGAATGTCTGTGGGGCAATCCGTAGCTTCCGGACATGTCCCTTAGCTCCCTGTTCCATGACATGGCACCCTTGAACTTCACCCCGTGATGGGCCAAGGGCTGGGGGCTGCTGACCTCTCCCTGGCTCGGGCCCCGCAGACGCCTCAGTCTCTGCTGATAGAGAACTGACTCACCATTCTGCAGTGACTTCAATCTCCACCTCTCTCTCTGAAGGTCACGAAGGTCCCACATTCCCAGCTATGGGTCATTTCCCTGAAAGTGGTCTGATGCCCAAGGCTATCCTGTTTCCCAGGCAATTCTAGTACCAAGGGATATCCCTAAGCCTTTTCCGGAGGCCCCTCCCTGGAACAAAGATAGGGACTCTTTGTCTTGCAGACCCTGGCTACCCCTTCTCTCAGAGCTTCTGCACATGGCCAGGTCAAGAACTGCATAGGTGAGGACCATGATGGGGGAAGAGGGAGGGGGGTGTGAGGGAGACATGCACTGGTCCAGGTGCCTTTCCTGCAGAGAAGCACCGGGAGAGCTGGCAGTGTGGGACAGATGACTGACCTCTTTGTATTGGGATTGTTCCCTGACCTTGCTTTCTAGGTAGGTCTAATTTCCACGCCAGAGTTGTCCCTCTCCCTGTACTGTTTTTAATTAGTCACTTTTAAAAATTGTAAGTAAATGATTATTATAGATAATCAAAAGCTGCAGAGATGCAGAGGTAGAAAGTCAGACTCCCTCCACCATCTCTGAATCCATGTTGCCAAGGGCCCTCAGTCAGTAGGTGAGCGGGGGGGGGGGGAGCTCCCCATCATTTTCATTCAAATCCAGTGGGTGCAGCAAAGGCTGGAGGTTATAGAAATGGGTCTGGGAATGGATCCATGGACCCCTCTCTTGAAGAGGCTGACAATGTGTACACCCTTCTCTGAAGCCCCCCACCCCATGTGCTGTTAACCCAGCTGCAGCTGTCAGGAAATGATCTGCCCTGGGACCGGTGACTCCAAGGAAGCAGGGTGGAACATTCTAGATGAGGAATGGGCTGCAGAAGCTGTCATGCTGGCGTGATTTTCCTTTGCATTCACTGCAAATAAGGGGTCAGGGGCTATCTGCGGATCTTTAATGCCACTTATATTTTCAACTATTTCGTAGGATGGTTGTCCTAAATGCAGCACATGGGTATTTCCCTGGTGTTTGGGGGATCTTCTTCATGACATGTGATCTCATCGAATTTTCATCTCAAAGTGACTGAATGTGGATATATATTTTTTTAATACTGGCACCAGAATCATCCCCTGAGAACTCTCTTACACTGTTGGTGGGAATGCAAGTTGGTGCAGCCGCTTTGGAAAACAGTGTGAAGATTCCTTAAAAAATTAAAAATAGAGCTACCCTATGACCCTGCAATTGCACTACTGGGCATTTACCCCCAAAGATACAGATGTAGTGAAAATAAGGGCCATATGTACACCAATGTTCATTGCAGCAATGGCCACAATCGCCAAACTGTGGAAAGAGCCAAGGTGCCCTTCAACAGATGAATGGATAAAGAAGATGTGCTACATATATACAATGGAATACTACATCTCCATCAGAAAGGATGAATATCCAACTTTTGTAGCAACATGGACTGGATCGGAAGAGATTATGGTGAGTGAAATAAGCCAAGTAGAGAAAGTCAAGTATCACATGGTTTCACTTACTTGTGGTGCATAAGGGATAATATAGAAGACAGTAGGAGAAGGAAAGTAAATGGGAAGGAGGGTAATTCAGGGAGAGAAACGAAACATGAGAGACTTTGGACACAGAAACAAACTGAGGGACTTGGAGGGAGGGGTGGGGGGATGGGAGAGGCTGGTGGTGGGTACTGGGGGCACTATTGCATGGAGCACTGGGTGTGGGGCATGGGCAATGAATCTTGGAAGATTAAAAAAAAAATCATCCCCTGAATAATTAAATGGTTTTGCTTCAGTTTTAGAGCTTATAACACAGTAAAAGTTCAAATGACTGCACAATAATCTACAAAACCCAAGAGTCACAAAGCACATGACCAGCATGGTTTGTGCCCAAAAGCCAAGAGCGGTGGCACTCTGTCTACCTGCCCAGTGACTGAAACCGAAGACAATCCACTCATGCTACCCACCTCTACCCATCTCTTTGGGTAGAGGTGTCTGAAGTTAAGCAATTTTGTTTTTCAACCAGAGAAGCTTTGTATTATTTCAAAAGTTTCCAATCCCCATGGTTCCAATTCATGGAAATCGGGCTGCACTGCATGCTCTCTTATTGCCGAAATTGGCAGCAGCAGGCCGTGGGGCCTCTTCCATCAGAATGCCAGCAAGTCTGGGCTCCCCATCGTTGTTCTCCCAGTCTTGCCCAGAAACCCTGCCCAGGCTGCGGGGACTCAGCATGTCCCGGCCAAGCAGGACACTCGGCCCACTCTGGCTGGTGTGATGGAACTTGTCTGAACAGGACCAAGGAGGCTGAGTGAGCTAAACCTCCCAAGGACAGCAGCTACCAGCTAGGCTGCCCTGTGAGACCAAGCTGCTCAGAATGTGCCTCGATCGATGGAGAGGCCCTGCTCCTGAGCACTTTCAAGTATGAACTCCTCTTGTCTGGAGTCAGGTGGCCTCAGAGAACCTGACCATCACTGCTAGGCCGCGCCACCCCTCCGCCTGCCCTCAGCACTCGGGGAGCAAGAGCACGAGCATTGCCTACTGCTGGTTCTGCACCTGCTGCTGGACAAGGTTTAGCTGTGGACACACCAGGCATTTGGTTTAGAGACCATCCACCACCCTGGGCAATAAAACTGCTCAAAATTGTCCTAAATGCCTCCCAGGCCTAACCTTATACCTGCTGGGCAAAAGCTAAAGGCCAGGTCCTGCCCAGGTCACCCTTACCCTGCACCTTCCCCATCACACGCCAAAAGCATGCTTCAACTGTGACCCTCTTTTGGTTCCTGTGGGATATGCTGCAGACCATGAGAGTTTCATTCTTTCTTACTTTAATGTTCCAATCTTCCTTTGCATCTTTTCATTAAAACTTTCTGCCAATAACTATAGACTACGAAAAATTATTTGGGAGGAACAGTACCATTTTGGGAGGCAGCTCTCTCCTCCACCAAATCAGGCTGGCTGGAAGCAAGCCCCTGGCGACAGCCCCCAAATCCCCACTATATGGGACACATGTGGAAATCGAGTCCCCATAGCCACTGGAAACTTACTCTGCCTGAAGCCAGAGTGGCCCATGCATTGCACTCTGGAACAGAGGAAGGGGGAGAGCTGACAATGGAGTTTAGGTGCAGAAGCCTGGAGTGGGGTGGATGTGGAATGGTGATGGTGGTGGAAGGGTATGGGTGTGATGGAAAGAAGGAGAAAGCGAGTGGGGGATGGCACGGGGCGAGGGGAGCAGGGGTGGGGGAGGGGTTCTCACTTGAGAACTAGAGCCAGCGGGGTGTCCAGGAAGCACTGCTGAGGGGGAGATGTGGGCAGCTGAGGGTCACTCCACAGTTAGGGTGATTTGTGCTGTGCTGAGGAGGTCCTGGGCAGGCTCCATGTTCGGGCAACGAACAAACCATCACAGCCATCCAGTGCCAGGGATCTGTCCCTGTGCAGAAAACCAGAGTCACCAGGACAAGTGTCCTTCTTCATCAATGCAACTACAACTTAGGCCCCTGATGGCATAAGCTCTCACACTCTAGAATCATTCTGATAAAACCTATCCTAACCACAGCATCAGTCACTGGATGGTGGGGGGTGGGGGTTGCGGAAATGGCTCGTGTGGTGGGTGAAAGCATACTGCCTTCCTCCCCCTGACTTACAAGTGCACCCTTGTATCTGTCAGCACCATATTAGCACATATTTCATATTTTTTATAACATCATGAAACTCTGTCAGCATCAGTGAATGAATAAAAAAAATATTGCAAATCAGTACTTCCTTTAAGAGTTTTGTTATTGGGATTTCAAGAAAAGGTTGCAAATTAAGGTGTCTCTCAGAGGGGCCCTGTGGGCATCCTGCATCCCAGAAAGGACACCCCCAGGAAATGTGAGCATGCATGGCTGGAGGGGCTGACATGCAGGAGAGAACTGTGTTTCCCGGACCTCAAGGACCTTGGGCTGTGACCTTACAAGGACATTTAATCTCCCACCCAGGAGAGCGCCATGAGAAGTGCTGAATGAGACTCTCGGGGTGGCCACAAACAGCTCTGGGACCCACCCACAGGCAGGGGAGAAGAGGAGCTCCAAGAACAGCACAGCAGGTGTCGAGGGACCAGCCGATGAGCCCCCCAACCTGTTCATGGGGCACTGGACCGAGCGTGGACAAATGCACAGGGCAAGCTGGGGTGCTCAGACATGCTTCACCTGCCACCCTGCCTCTCTGTCCACCCCCTTGCCTGGGTGTGACATTTCCTTCTTGACACCTGATGGCATATCACGACTGTTCCTTTGTTGTCTCTTTCACCTGCTAGAATGTAAGCCCGTGGCAGCGGAGCTTCATACACTCACACACATAAGCACTGCACACGGCGTTAGCCATCACCATCGGTGTCATCACCGACATAGAGGCATGTGTGCCTACCTAGCCCCCATGACCCGTGCCACAGTGACCGTCACCCCAAGTTACAGTCGGAGACTCCCAGTTGCAGGTGGATGCTAAGTTCAGCTCTCAGTGTGCCATATTGGTAATCTCGAGGTTACTACGGGGTACAGGAGGGAGAGCATACATAAAACCATATAGACACCTCCCCTTGGCTGATCCTAACCACTCCGGCCTCTGTGTGGAGGTCTAGTTCTTAGGTCTAAGCCTCACTTTCTCATGTACAAAATAAAAGCCTTTAGGGTGGCTCAGTTGGCTAAGTGTCCAACTCTTGGTTTTGACTCAGGTCGTGACCTCAGGGTCATGGCGGGCTCCGTGCTCAGCGGTGGGGCGGGGGGTGGCAGTGGGTTACAGAATCTCTTCCTCTGCTGCTCCCCCCATGCTTGCTCCTGCTCCATAAATAAATAAATGAATAAATAAATAAATAAATAAATAAAATCCTTAAAAAGTAAGATAAAATAAAGGCCTTTAGGCTACATCACTGGTTTTCAACCTCTTAGCCAAATTATTTTATTGAACACAAGTTCACACATGACTCTAGTAATGACACTAATACTAGCTTGTTCTAAGAGTTGTATGTGTATTCATTCATTTAGACTTCACAAAAGCCCTCTGAGATAAGAACCATCCCTATTTGTCAGAGGAGGAAACTGAGGCACAGAGTGTCCAAATTCACTCAGCTAGTAAGAGTAGCAAAGCCAGACTCACTATCTCTTCCAAGCCCACAATCTCAGCTACTGTCTCTCTCTATGTGGTCTGGAGTTTGAAGGGCTGTGAGTGAAGCCCTCCCCTTTCCTACTTGGATAAAATCCTCAGGTTTCACACATGGCTTGGGTCAGTCTGCAAAGGTCTCTTCCAGTTAAAATTCAATCATGCCCCTGAATCCTCATTTCTCCTGGAGGTGTCAGGAGAAAGGGAGAAAAGCACCCGGCAGGCCTGGGGGGTTCCCAGGCAGTGTCCAGGCACCATGTCCACGGGCAGAGACAGCGGGTGCGGTTTCTGGTAACTGGAGTGGTGCCACGGTTGGGGGGACCCGCGAGCATAAGTGAACTGTCCTGGGCACTTTGTGAAGCAGTCAGGAGAATGGGGGAAGAGAGCCTGGTGGCAAGAAAAGAAGGACTTGGCCAAAAGGCCGAACGAAGCTACGTAATAAATGCTTGAGAGCCGTGATGGGGAGACTGGTAAGCCGCCGTGTGGTGGGGAGAGGGGAAGGAGGGGCTGCTGAGGCGAGCCAAGGTCCAGAGAAGCTGCAGGCATGGGGAAGCGGAGAGGGGAGGATGTCCCAATTAAACCAGTGATGTCGCCGGCTAGGCCAGCATCCATTTGCACCGCGCTCAAACGATGTGATTAAAGGATTTCACTTATTTTCCATAAGCAGACCCATGGCAACCAGCAGCGGTGTGCTGGTAAATGTTTACCAACCAGCTCTCCAAAGGACAAAACACTCATCTATAACACCTGCTGACTTCCATGGTGAAAATACTCCTACGTGGTCCATGCCAAGCTACCAGTGTGAAGATGTCACTGAGCCCGGAATGGGGAAGATCTGGGCGGCCCCACACCATCATGCTCAGGTTGCGGTAGATGAAAATAACTCAAGGGCACACATCATAGAAAGCTGTACTAAAATCATCAGGAAGTGGTAAGATTTGAGCTCCTCACCATTCATCACCTTTGCTTTTGATATAATGTATTTGATTTTTAATAAGGACTGTGGCCAACAAACCACTCACAGAGTTCCTGAAGATCTGATGGTCAACGCTAGACAGCCAATACACCTCTGCGCTGGGGGGTCTGCTAAGGCAGGAGAAAGCATGGCCACCAGGAGGCCCTCCGGGGCTGTGCCACGCCCAGGCTTCGGGCACGTGGACCCACAGGGCTCAGAACTTAGGGGCCCCCAACAGGAAACAGGCGCTGAGAGAGTCTAGGAAATCATGTGCCCTGTTAATCCCAGCAGACAGCTCCCGTTCCCACGTACACTTGAGAAAAGGAAACACACTGGCCAGGCGGGGGCCCCTCGGGAATTTCGGGGATGTTGCTACAACGGGCCATGAAAGCATCTGACTGTGGGAACGTCCTAGAGGGGCAGCAGCCGAGGAACAAGAGAAGAGGGGGTTGGGGACAGCAGAACCTACTGGAAAGAATCAGAAAGAGGCAACAATTCTGGGCTCACCACCCACCAGAGCCACCACAACTGGATTCCGAGCCTGGAGCAAGGGCCCTCGCTGGAATTTCTGAAGGCTGAAAATGTTGGGTCAAGGACAAGGAAGACAGGGAAGAGGGAGACGAGGAAGAAAGGTGGCCAGCACTGCATCCTGACTCCCTGCTCTCGTGGGTCTGAAGTTTGCCTCACAGGCTCCCCACCTTTGTGAACCACGAGCACTGAGGGTGTGCCAGGAGACCCCCACACTCTTCAACTCTCTAGCAGACCATGTCCCTCTCGCCTCCTGGAGAGCCCAGCTTTTAACTGGTCAGGTCTGAGGCCAGTAACAATCAAAAGAAGACCCACAACGATGCTTCCAGAGGTGTCAAGTTTGGGAAAGAGGGTTTAGGAGAGCTGGTGGCCAAGTCAAGCTTGGCTCAAGGGCGCAGGAGGGGCCAGGGTTAGATCACCTCAGAGAACCAGCAAGCCCCAAATCCTCACCCGACGGCAGCCCACTGTGAAGGTGACAGCCGTGGCTGAGACGAGTAACTGCATGGCACGGAGAAATAGGAAGGCGGCCCGACAACATATAGGCTGCGCACTTAAATCTGAATTCCAGATAAACAACAAATGACTCCTGGTGTACACACATCCCCGAAATACTGCACAGGACATATTTATACCAAAAATTATTCATTGTTTATCTGATATTCGCATTGAACAAGGTGTTCTGTTCTTTGCTAAACCTGGAAACCCTACAAATAGGTTGCTTTTATCCCCTGACATGCCCCGCTCTTAGCCACACTCTTTCCTCAAAGGCAAGACAAAGCTTTTACAATACAGTTGTCCTCGTGGGCATCCTGCTGCCCCGCATATCCCTAGGCACGCAGTTCATGTCACGGCCCAGGACAGGTCTCCAGGACAACCAAGGTCAACCACGGTCAACACCAAATGTAACACAATTTTCTGCCCTGGGCAGGCAACGTGCCAAGCGCCCATGTTCATGTCACTCAGCTTATGACTTTGGTGGCATTGTCATCACCCCCATTTTTTACAGACAAGAAAACTGGGCTGTAAGGTCCAGACCAAGGCAGATAGGCAAGATTTGAAACTTCTCTTTGCATTGCTGTACTCTTTTGTGACCAAAGAATCCTATGCTCATGATGTAACATGTGGAAACTACAAATAAGTAAAAAAGAAGCCAAAACATGGCACCCACGGTTTCCCTCTTAAATGGAGTTCCTGCTAAGAATATGTTGAAATCGATATTCCCAGAGATCCCTACTTTGAAGAGAAAGATGCACCGTTTCTCTTTGAGAGAGTTTTCTCCTGCACCAAGAGAGACAAAGCTGTGCCCTCCCCTCCTCCCTGGATGGACCACCAGTGCCTTTCCAGAAGTTGCGGGCCGGTCATCCCAGCCTGCCCTCCGTCTCATCTTTTAAATACACACCTCCTTCTCTGTTTAGACCCAAGCTTGGCCTTGCTCTTACAGCTGTAACAAGACTGACTGATCCTGGTCTAGGAGATGCCCTCCACCCACCACTTCCCTCATGTGACCCTTACCCTTTGTGCTGTTTCAATATGAAGTTTCACCACATGTTAAACATTCCACTTGAGGTGCCTGAAGATTGGCCAGGGTCCAACCCACAGGTGTGGGTCACACTGTCAGGTCTCAGGGGGATGAAGGCTACTGAGCCCCCAGGTGACTCCTGCCAAGAGCCATCCCTCCACCACTCCACCCTGTGTGCTCAGGTCAGCACATCTGGCTTTGGCTCAATTCAGACTTCCAATTCTTTGTCTTTGATATCAATTCCTACAAGTTTGAAACTGATCATTGTTTCTGGGAAAAGGGGAAAAACAGTGGACTTCATGGTGAAGGGGGAGGGGAGCAGCTGTGTGAGCAGACCTTGCCCCCTTCTTTATTCCTTCCGACTCCCTCCTCTTCTCGTTTGCTCTCCTTTTCAGAGAAGCATTCACCCAGTCTCCAAGGAAGACAAAATAAACGGGAAGTCCAGACTTGGAGGGAAGTTCGGGCTTACCACATTCCCCCCAGTTCAAGAACATTTTGTTGTTTTAAAATCAGAATGCATCTTATAATGGATGTGAACATTTGACATGATAACCATTCCTTTTGCCCCAGATATGCGGGGATTAAATAAACAATGGCATCTTAGAAAGCTGGAAGTGTGACAGTTATTCAACCCACTAGGAAGATCAGAGACTCACACATTATCTTCTCTCCCTTCCCAAAGCCCACTAAATGATGAAAAGCATACGAAGGTGTCACTCACTTAATGGAAGAGAGAACAGGAGGGAAATTTGGGGAAGGAGAGCAAGGAAGTTGTCATCTACATGCCTGCTAAGAGAAGGCACCAAGGGGAAGGGTGGGGACCCTCCAGACTGCAGTGGTGTCAGATTCCTGAGGAAGAGGGGGCACTAATAGAAACAGGATCTGGAAGACAGACTGCATGTCGAGCTGAGGACCTTCCAGATGCCTTCCTTAACCCACAGGGCTAGGCACCCCACCAGGAGATGGAAAAAGGCCCACGGGGCTCAGTCATCCTCAACTATGAGGCATCTGGATGAACACATTGCAATCTCTCCCTGACCCTGGCCCAGCACAGAGCAGCCAGAAGGTGCCATCCCATCTGTCCCAAACCTGCTCCAAACCCACCCTTGGCCAGGCTGGAGAATGTCCAATTCTGACACTTGGGGTCCATTAATGAAAGGCCAACTTACTGCTGATCTATCTTCCAGGGAAGCCTACCCACTAACAAGCCTGCCCTATTCCCACCCCACAGTCACATGGGGCTGCCCATCAAAACTGCAGCAAATTCACTAATAAGAAGACAGGTCAGCAGCACCCAACATGGAGAAAAGATCTCAGTAAGAGAACTCCAGAACAAAGGAGGTGCAGAGAAAATAGGCAATGCAGAAAGCAGAAGAAAACATCCAAAGCAACAGCGATTAAATTTTAAATTAAAACTTTGCCACAATGATTCAATTCTCAATGACCATTAAGTATCAGTAGCTATAGATCGACCTCTAACTATCTTCAATTAGTTCATCAAAGACCAGCAATAAAGCATATACAAAAACATGGAAGTCAATCTCAAAGAAATACAACCACAGAGATAAAAGGGGCTCTATTGGGGGGAAGGCGATGGTAGGGGCTGCTCTTTTTCAGCATTTTTAAAATTAAACTTTTAATTTGAGGTAATACGTATAGATTCCTGGGCAGTTGTAAAACATAACACAGGCACCCCACATACTCTTTACCAAGTCTCCAATGGTGGCATTTCGTAAAAGTGCAGTAAAATATACTGCCAGTATATCGACATTGATACCATCAAGATACAGTCAAGACTCATCACAGCAAGATTCCCTCCCCAGCCCGCTCCTTAACCCCTGGCATCCTCTAATCTGTCCCCCATTCCCACGGTTTTGTTACTTCAAGAATATATACAGGGGGGCGCCTGGGTGGCTCAGTCAGTTAAGCCTCTGCCTTCGGCTCAGGTCATGATCCAAGGGTCCCGGAATCGAATCCTGAATTGGGCTCCCTGATCAGTGGGGGAGCCCGCTTCTCCCTCTCCCTCTGCCTGCTGCTCCCCCTGCTTGTGCCCTCTGTCAAATAAATAAAATATTTTTTAAAAAGAAAGAATATGTAATAATGTCACCTTTGGTGATTGGCTTTTTTTTTTTTCTGATTAGCATAATCTTCTGAGGATTCCTTCAGGTTGTTGTGTATGTTTCTAGTTTGCTTCTTTTTATAGCTAAGGGGTCTCCAGGGTATGGATAGACCACTGTTTGTTGGACTGTTCACCTACTGATGGATATCTGGCTCGTTTCCAGTTTCTGGCTATTATGAATAAAGCTGCTGCAAACATTACAGTACAGGTTTTTGGGCGAACACACATTTTCATTTCTCTGCCATAAATACCCAGGACCATAATTAGGACATATGGTGAGTGCATGCTTAGTTTTTTAAGAATCCGCCCAGTTGTTTTCCAGATTGGCTACCACATCTTTTATTCGAGTGAGCCAGCTTCTCCACAGCCTTGCCAGCATTTAGATATATCCTTATTTTCTATTTTAGCAATTTCGATAGGGGTGTAGCAACAGTGTTGCGGTTTTTACGTGCATTTCCCTAAAGACCAATGATATGGAACACCTTCTCATGGCTGATTTGCCACCTATCTGGTGAAATATTTGTGCATGTCTTTTCCTCATTTCTAATTGGATTCTTTGTTTGTTACTGTTGATTTTGAATCTTACATAGTCTAGATAGAAGGCCCTTGTCAGATAAGTGTCTAAAATTTTTTCTCCCAGGTGCACCTGGGTGGCTCAGTGGTTAAGCGTCTGCCTTCGGCTCAGGTCCTGATCCCAAAGTCCTGGAATCGAGCCCCACATCGGGCTCCCTGCTCAGTGGGAAGCCTGCTTCTCCCTCTTTCGTTGTCCCCCACTTATGTTCCTCTCTAGCTGTGTTTCTGTCAAATAAATAAATAAAATATTTTAAGACATAAAACATAAATAAATAAATAAAATTTTTTCTCCCAGGTTGCAACTTGTCTTTTTATTTTATTAACAGAGTCTTTCAGGGCACAAAATTTTTTATTTTATGAATTCTGTCGTGCTGTTGTTTTATTCCTTTGTAGATGGTGTTTGTGGTATTATATCTAAGACTCTGCCTAGCCTTAGACCTTGAAGATTTTCTCCTATATTTTCTTTTAAATATATTATTTTATGTTTAAATTCCATGTTCCACTTTTTAAACATATTTATAGAGATCTCAAGCAAAAGCATTAGGGTCTGACATTTTCTTTTTTGGAAGATTTAAATTATAGATTTAATTTATTTCATAGTTATGGGACTATTCAGGTTATCTATTTCCTACTGGTGAATTGTGTAGTTTGTGTTTTGGAGGATGGGGTCCATTTCATTGAAACTGTTGAACTACGTAAAACTGTTTCAGTGTCCCCTTATGATCCTTTAATGATAGCCAGATCTGTAGTTGAATTCAGTATTTTATTTCTGGTATTGGTAATATGCACCTTCTCTCTTTTTATCGTTGTCAATTTTGCTAAAAGTTTATCAATTTTATTGATCTTTTCAAAGAACCAGCTTTTTTTTTCCATTGGTTTTTCTCTATTGTTTGCTTTCAATTTCATTGATTTCTGCTCTTTATTATTTCTTTCCTTCTGCTCTGCTTTTTTCTGGGTTTCTTTTGCTGTTCTTTTTCTCTGGTGGATAGGAACTTAGATTACTGATTTGAAATCTTTTCTGCTTTCTAATATAAGCATTTAGTGTTATAAATGTCCCTTGTGCTGTAGTTGCTTTAGCTGCAACCCACAGATTTCGAAATTTTGTGTTTTCATTTTCATTCAGAAGTAAGCACTTTTTAATTTCCTTTGAGACTACCTCTGTGACTAATGAATTTCTAAGTGTTCTGAGAATTTACTGTTAATTTTCTGTTACTGGTCTCCAGTTGGATTCCACTGTGGTCAGAGAATACACTCTACGGTTCCAATTGCTTGTTGAAGTTTGTTTTATGGTCCAAAATAAGGTCTATCTCGGTAAGTGTTCCATTAATGCTTGAAAAACACCACGCATCTTGCTGCCATTGGACAGAAAGCCCTGTAATGTCAGTTAGATCCTGTTGACTGACGGCATTGTTCAGTTCTTCTAATTTCTTATCGATTATCTATACAGGAGTTTTATACATTGCTGTGTGAGAAATATTAAAGTCTCCAACTATAATTATGTTTTTAGCTTGATGAGCTTGGCTTGATTTATTCTGAAGTTTTGGTGTTTGGTGCATTTGCATTTAACATTGCTAGGCTCTTCTCACTAACCAATGTCCCTCTTGTCCCCAGTGGTCTTCTTTATGCTGAAGCTTACTTTATCTGATATTAACATATTCACTCTCTTTTCTTATTTGATGTTTCTACTGTGTATTTCTTCTATCATCTTACTTTCAATCCATCTCTATGATTAAATGTAATGTAATTAAGTAAAATTAATGTGACAAGTAGTTTCGTGGTGGTGTTGTCCTCTCTCTCTCTCCTGTCAAATTCTATCTTTTAATTGTTGAATTTAAAACATTTACATTTGATTTGAACACCTCCTTTTTTACTCCATTGGTGAGGGATTCCCATCCTAATGTTAGAGAGATGGCAGAATACCTAACACCCAGCAAGGGTCAGATGAGGTTAACAGCAGCTTGTCAACAACTTACACTCATAGCCCAGGGAAGGAGGACTCAGGGCCACACGGGGCCTGCAGTCTGGAGTACCATGAACCAGTGGGGGCTGTGGGAGGTGGACTTTGTAGTAACAAGAGTAAGGGATGACCCCTGTCTCCTGTGGCATGATGTGATGGGTGTGTCTGAACACTCCCATGGCCTTGCAAGGGTCTGAAACTATTCGGGGGTCAGCAGGCACTGTGCCTGACCCCCATGATAAGGAGGGTTGACTGTCTGCAGTACCTAATCTGCCAAGATGCATCATAATTAAACTTGTGACTACCAAAGATAAATCAACAAGTCTGAAAGAGGCTACAGAGAAATGAGGCATTACCGACCAGGGAACAGCAACGTGAATAGTAGTGATTTCTCCTCTAAAATCACAGAAGCCAGAAAGAAGCAACACCACATTATTTGAGTATCAAAACCAAAAACAAAACCCTTAAAATTGGCAATCCCAAACTGAATGTCCAGAAAAACCATCTTACAGGAATGAAGGGGAAATCAAGACCTTCTCAGATGAAGGAAAACTTCACCAGAAAATCTGTCCCAGTGGCATAACCATCCAATAATGACTGAAGGAAGCTCTCTAAACAGAAAGAAAATGGTAACAGAAGGAGTCTAGCACTTCAGGAAGGAAGAAGAACAGTGCAATGGTAAAACTTCTCAGGAGTTTTAAAAATTATGTTGAGGAAAGAACATTACAACTTGCTTCTGCTCGGCATGGAAGTGTGGGAGATCTCCCCACCTGGTTTTCGGTGAGGGAATCAGAGTGCCACCTGCTTCCTCCAGGGGAGAGTCGGGGTGGTATCAGAGCATCATCATCACATTCCACCTACAGGACATGGAACATACAGATTATACTGCCCCCATCCTGGAACAGGGGACAGATTTTCCGTCAGTGTTTGGTGTAGGGAGGGTACTATGCAAAGCCCTTAGTTCTGCTAGGCTGCTCACTCCCAGTCTCTTGGCTAGGGGAAGCAGGCTTTTCTTGCAGTTTTTGGTTTTTTTTTTTCTTGTATCTGTTGGTGGTTCAGAGTTACAAACATCTTCAGCACTCTGCCCCATTTAGAAGGAACACAAACAAACAAACCGAACTCTCCGCCATGTCATTCCTTAAGCCTTGACGTCCCTGGGCAGTTCACCTCCTTCTTGCCCCCCTTCAAAGACTTCCTATGTTTGCTGTATTATGTCCAAGGATATTTCTGGTTGTAAGAGGAAAGACGTGGGAGGACTGGAACTATCCATTTTGACTGGATCTAAAATCCAGCAAATACTGAAGTCGAAGAGGAAACAATACCGCCAACACACTCTTCTAATTTTCTTATATCTAAAACATCATAAGTAGAATTATTCTCAGTAGAGCTTGTGAAATCCTAAAATTCCCATTGTTCATAACTACCTTAAAATCATTCCATCAAGGAATGTACTGGCAAACTACTAATCTCTTTTCTTCATCTGTGATAAGAAGGTCTCTTGTTTCTGTCTGATTTCACATCGGACTTCAGATTTTCTTCTTTCATTTCCTCCCCTCCCAATGCATCTCATGAAAGGTAAACCACCCATGTTCCTAGTGCACATTCACTGGGATTCTTAAGAAGAAGATGAGGTGGGGTCTTTTCTTGAATTTTTAGGTGGCCTTCCACAGTCTTTCTTGTTATTAGACAAAAAACTTTTGAATGAAGATCATTTTTCTTCAGTTCCTTTTCTGGAAAAAGCGGTGTCTGCTTTTTGTTTGAGGTAAGATGCACCGTTATCCCAAATGAAATCAGAATGTTGTGTTGCTGCTTATAGTTTCTCTAAGCATTTTTGTTTATAATTACTTCATTCAAAAGCATCAAGAATGTGCTCTCCCTTATGCCATTTTTTTAAAGCTGCATTCAACATGCAGCACTTGTTCCTGGAGGGTATGGGGCGATTCTGGAATAAATATGTGCTTTTGCTCAGCTCCTGGGTTTTTAAATGCCCAAACACCTGCTCTTTCAGCCATACCACATTATTTTTCTGGAGTTCTTTCTGAAAAGTATGCCATAATTGTAGCTACTCTTTTGGTTCAATTTTTTAAATTTAATCATGTGTGGAATCTATCTAATGCTGCATTTTTAAATTCATTTTTTGGGTCTACTTCTTTCTTAACTCCACACACACACAAAAGAATACTTTGACTACGGTAGGCCACTCCATCCCCAGCATCAATGTAGGTGATTTAGAAGGCTAGCTTAAATATTACGTTCCCACAAGCAATATCTATTATTTCATTTTGTTCTTTGTTTCCACGTGGATTTGAACTGGGGTACCCCTGTCTTTACCGTTTGTTTGGGTTCTTAGTTTAAGCTGAGTTTGCTTTGAGTGGGAGATGGCTATCTGCATCAGAAAACAAATGAAGAGCTCCAGAAGACAGTGAGCTACAAAACGCACGTGCTCAGGTGATGGTGCAATGCCTCTGCATCTGGCCCACATCCCCTCCCTTCACAAAGGAACCTTCTGAAATTACCACTTGTTTTCCGTGCACTGACCCTGTTCTCCACAGCTCTTCCACAAGTGTCTGACTTCTTGAGGAAATGCAAGTTTTTGCGGTGGCTACCGCTGCTGTTCAGTCATGAATCCATGATCCCTGATGGCTTTTCAGTGAAAACTTTTCTTCTGTTTGACCACATGGAGTCTGGAGCCTTCCTTAGCTAAATGCCTAGCATGTCTGGGGCGAGGCGCCCTGGTGCGGGCAGGACCCACCCACTCTGAACTTGGAACAAGAGAAAACTGGCCCATGGTCGGTGCCAGTTGTGCCTCCTTTTCCTTTGAAACAAGATAAGTGGCATTTTATCTGAGGAGTTATATCAGCTCTCCCTCCCAGAGCTTAATGTCCGTTGGTAGCTTTTCAGATATGATGCCAAAAGGCAACTGAAGGAACACGCTTCCCCAAAGTGCTTGTTTGAAAATTTTGTCAGTTTGTTATCCATTCTCATAGATTTAGAAGATGGCATCCTCTTCAGTTTCTGTGTTGTTTACATAGGTTCCATCCCGGGAATGCTTTCTGCCACGGATGCTCATGGCTTTGGGATGTGTGGTGGTTAGCACCCACAGACTGAGTCCAAAGAGCGTCCTCTGCACTGGTCCTGGCAATCATGATGCCCGTCTACTCCTTCACCCCAGCCCCTTCCTCCTTTCTGCCCCTGAAACGCCCTGACTCTGTGCTACCCCATGGCCCTCACACTTGCCATTCCTCTGCTAGAATGTTCTTCCTCAGATCCCCACAGGACGGCTGCCCTCACCATTCAGGACTTCTCCTCCATATACACCTACCACCACCACTCCCAGCCCATTATTCTACACTGACTCTTTTGTGGTGGGGAGGGTGGTCTGGGCAGCTCTTACTAAAATTACCCCGTGTGCTTACTGGTTCAGTGCTCAACGTCTCACTCCCTGTCGAAGGTGAATTCTATCCAGGCAAGAAACTGTGACCACCCTCTTCTCCGCCATGTCTGCATTATAATGCCCAACAGAGAAACAGGAATATGTAAACATTTGTTCAGATGAATTCTGTAGAATCCAAATGCAATGATTTGAAAGGAAATGAATGAAACTACCAAAAACTAGATATTTCTAGCTTGAGCTGAGGGATCATTAAGAGAAACAAAAATGTTAAAATTAAGTATTTGACATGAATTGTTCTGGTCTTACAACTAGAAAGGAATATTCTATTAAAGCTGTAGTCAAGAAAGGAAGAAGAGTTACCCATCTACCTCCTCTCCTTGCTTTCATCCAGTGTGTTGTGCATTACAGCCAGATCCCTGTCAGGCACCAGGAATTCAGTCTTGTCTTCAATAATTCCTGTCTTCCACCTCCTGCTGTCTAGACCCATAGTCTGTGCAAAGACATGGACATGTACCTGGGGGCCCCTTGAGCAGGGAACAGAATAAGTCGCCAGAAATCAAGCTGCAGAGAGGTGTCAGGAAATGGCTAAGGAGTGCCAGCTATGGCGAGGCAGGAGGCCAACCCCAAGAGGAAGGCACAAGCAGCAGCAAAGTTTATGGGCAAAGTTTCAGCCAAGGAGGGAACAGGGCAGGAACAGGCACAGGAGCAAAAGACCAGGAGAAACCCAATGGGTGAGTGGCCCGTGCAAGCTATGCCGTGTCTGTGGGCCCGCCCTTTTCTCTAGTGTTGTTATCCCTGTTGATGATAAGAAGAGCTTCAACATTTAGTGAATATTTATTTTTCTGGTCACCTTGGTGACACATGACATACCTGATCTCGTTTCATTCATTCTGTGACAATGTGGGACAATGCGGGACCCATTATCCACTTGGTCGATGCAAAACGAAGCCTTGGACAGGTTGGCTTACTATCCCAAGGCTGCATAGCTAATAAGGGGCAGGTCTGGGCCAGAATTCAGGTCTGTTTCCTCTGGATATGTCAGAGGGCCTGGAACACACAGCAAGCTCACAGATCCAACAGAATTCTCTTCAGGCTCTCCCACTCAGTTTCTCTGTTGGGCATTATAATGCAGACATGGCGTTGACCTGGCTTGACCTGGCCTGTCCTGACCTTAACATGCCTGTACAGGAGGCTCTGGACTAGTTTCAGACAAGGGAGGAAAGCACCCATGCGAAGAAGGGCACAAGGAAAGCATATAATCAAAGAGAAACCAAACTGAGCCATATGCGCCTATGGCAAGGGTGTCCGGAAAGTCGAAAGCCTGAGCTGAGTTTAGAAGAAATGCTAGTCATAATAGAAAAGGATTCTGTTTGGGGTGTTTCTTGGGTTTTTTGTTTCTGTTTTTTGCATTTCTTGATTTTATTTTTTTTCTTAAGCCATTTATTCGTAGCAATGCTGTGAAATTTTTACTATTTGCCTGATGTCTATCACTCCCAAATGGGCATCAAAGTTGCCCCTGCACTCCCGAGTAGCTTCTGGCATCTGTAAGATAAGACTTTCATAGGATAACACATGTGACTCATTGAAGATCAGAACCGGCCTACTGCAAACTCAGGATGGAAGGAGGGGCTTAGGGACATGGGGAGAGGGAGAGCTGGGAAAATCTGTAACAGAGGAAACAAGAAGATGGGGAGTGGGGAAGAAAGGAGAAAGTCTCCCACATCTGTGAACCAGGTCTATTGGCTCTTGAGAGATCCTGACTCCCTCCCTAGTGAAGTCTGGGGTGTGAACACACCCAAAATCCTGGTCTGAAACTTAAAGAGAAGAAGAGCCAAAGACAAGAAATAAGATAGAAAGAAAAGTACATTCTGGAGAAGGCTGAGAAGCCTTTCATGAGAAGCACATGATGATGAATAACTGCTTTTTAAATTTCTACCAAGTAATTTTAAAGCCATGTGAATTTCATAAATCAGGCGGTGGTTCAGATGGAAAGACACATGCCTGACCACAGCAGTTTATGGAGGCCACAGTGGATACTGAAACCTCTCCTTTATGGAAGATCTTCAAGGACAAGCTGACCCAATGCCTGCCTGTGGTTGGGAGGGAGTGTAGCTGCAGCCCCAGAGATAAATGAATGGGTGGATTCAGGTGGCTCTCGGAACCCCGTCTGCCTCTGCATGGAAAGAGATGAATGGGCAGTCCATTTGGAGATCCAAAGGGCAGTACAGTAGAAAGCAATCTGAGTGATGAAATCTCACCACCAAAAACCCCCGAGAGGCACACAAAGGTGTGAATACAGCCTGTGCTTGAGAAGGAGGGAAGGAAGGAAGGAAGGAAGGAAGGAAGGAAGGAAGGAAGGAAGGAAGGAAATGTCCATGTAGATTGAGAGGTATTTATGTGTAGGGGAAAAATGGAGCCCAAAGGTTATATAGATCATTGTAAAGAACCCAGTTTTCATGTTGGGTGGGGATGCTCTTTATTAAAAATAACAAACAGGGACGCCTGGGTGGCTCAGTTGGTTAAGCGACTGCCTTCAACTCAGGTCATGATCCCGGAGTCCCGGGTTCGAGCCCCACATCGGGCTCCCTGCTCCGCGGGAAGCCTGCTTCTCCCTCTCTCACTCCCCCTGCTTGTGTTCCCTCTCTGGCTGTGTTTCTCTCTGTCAATAAATAAATAAAATATTTTTTAAAAATAACAAACAAAGAAAAGAAAGCATTCAATGACAAGAGTGTATAATGAATCAGAGGTCTCAATTAAACTGGTTTTGTGCTCCTGATAAAATGATTGATAGGCTCTAGTTTTTTTAAAAAATAGGAGTAAAAAAAGATATAGGAGTTCAATCTCTGGGTGAAATGACAATGAGAGATTTTTATTTACTTCTTCAAGTTTACTCGGATGGTGTGTTGTAGAGTCACAGAGATAAGCAAGAAGGAAGGTATTTTAAAGGAAAAACACAATGGCTCCTCATTTAGGCCTTCCACTTCTCAGTCTAATTTTTATCAGTCTCCCAATTACACCAGTTCTTAGGCATCGGGTTCCTCTTGAGTGATCGGACATTTCCTAAGCCAGGCCCAGTTCTCCTGAGAACGTGCAGCAGACCAGCAGCAAAGCCAGGCCTCCCAGAGGATGCCTGGCTACGTCTTTGGCCTCAGATCCTTGTGTGTTTTTCCAAGCCAAGGCGCCTTCTCGGGAGTGGGCTCATTGCCACACTGGCTGGGGAGAATCACTGTCCAGCCCAAGCCATTCAGCTCAGACACTGGCCCCTGGCCAATGTCTGTCCCGTGAGCTCAGCGGCTGCCAGTCTGCTGGGGTCAGGAAGCTGCCATGAGCTGGCGGAAGTCTGGAGCACACACAAGCTCACTCTGAGGTCCCCTTATTCTCCTGGTGTTTACAATTCTCTCTCAAAGGACACAATGCTTTCCTAAATAAAATTAGTTATGGCAGCAAAAGTGAAAAACAAAGTCGCTCTCCTTCCTTCCCATAGACATAGAGAACTTCAAGGTTGTCTCGATCGCAAGTGGGCAGCAGAGCTTAAGAGTTAGGGTGGCCACCAAGGGAAGAACAGAGCTCCCCCCCATATGATGATTCATTGTCATTGCACATCCTATAACATAAGGGAACGTGGCCTCCTGTCAAATGAGGTCTTCTGTGTCTGCAGATTGTAAAACAAGAATGTGTTTGGAAATCCCAAGAGGGTCCCGGAAATCCGGGGGGGATCACTACAGACCTGTCTCTCCAGCTGGCTCAACCATTTCCTTGGTCTGGCCTTGGGTGAGTTCTATCACCTCTTGGAGCTTCAGACATGACTGGATTCTAACATCACACCATCCAAACCACACATGTGATTTCTCAAGGGACCCTGGAAATGTGTGGATGCTGACACTCAGTGTTTAAGGGAATTGTCAGACATGGTGGGGAGGCCAATGAAAATCCACCTGGGGAGTCCACACCTTTGCAGCCAGTGATTCAGCTAACATTCCTGGAACACAAACCATGCACCAACACCCTACACAGAGCTTTGGGCGCTAAGTAGGACATGTCTACGTGGGAAGTCAAATAGAAGTGAAGACAGTTCCCATGTTGGAAATAATAGTAGTCAGAGAAAAGTGCTAGTATTAAGTACCATGGAACTAGTGGTACAACACTCGGTATTACTAGATAGGCTATGGTTTCTATGTGCACTTCCTCCTAGGTGGAATGTGCTAGGCTCATCTTTCCATATCATGCATCTTTGTGATATCATGGAGTGAGAAGGATTATAAAATACGGACCTGACTCAAAAGAAAGAAGCAAAATCCTATATAATGAATCTCGACAGGATACAGGAACTGTGTAGATTGCTTAGAGAACAAGAATCTTATCTATGCAAGACTCAGGATTAGAAAAATTTAAGTATATAATCCTATTGTTTCTAATTATTGCTCAAAATTCAGAAACTGTAGAAGATGAAAATATTCAACTACATTTAAAAACAACAACTTTTGGGGGCACCTGGGTAGCTCAGTCAGTTAAACATCTGACTCCTGATTTTGACTAAGGTCATTATCTCAGGGTCATGAGCTCAAGGCTTGTCTTAGGCTCCACACTCAGTGGGAAGTATGCTTGGGATTCTCTCTCTCCCTCTGCCCCTTGCTGCCATGTGTGCATGCTCACTCTCCTTCTCTCTCCCTCAGTCAAATAAATAAATAAAATAAATAAATAAATAAATAAATAAATAAATAAATAAATCTTTAAGAAAACCACAATTTTTCAGGGCAAAAAAAAAAAAAATACCATGGGAGGACACAAAAGATGAACATCAGACTAGGACAGAATAATGTAATTCATAACTTAGGCAAGAGAAAATTGCCTTAATGTATAAAGAGCTCCTAGAAATCAATAAAAGAAAGAATGAAACCCAGTGAATGAATGAGCAAAGAACATGAGGAGACATTTCATAGCAAAAGGAAAAGCAGATGGTCCTTAAACATATAATACCAGCACTGGAGCTCCTGGGTGGCTCATTCGTTAAGCATCTGCCTTCGGCTCAGGTCATGATCCCAGGGGCCTGAGTTTGAACCCTGCCTCAGGCTCCCTGCTCAGTGAGGAGTCTGCTTCTCCCTCTGCCTCCCCTTCCCCCTGACTTGTGCTCTCTCTCTCTCTCTCTCTCTCAAATAAATAAATAAAATCACTTTTTTAAAAATATAAAACCACCACAATAAAAATTAAAACTATGGAGATAGCATTTTCTACCTTTAGGATTGGAAAAATTCCAATAGTATACTGAAGCTGGCTCTAATGAGCCCACAGGAAACAAGTGTTAAATTTTTAGGACTACTAGCAAGCCGGTCATTAAATGAAGCCTTACTAAGATTTTGATTTTATAACTTTATAATTCATGCATTATATTAAAAACAAAGGAAGTAAAACCCAGAACTTCCTAATTCTATTATACATTTCAGTATTGCCTGTGCTACCTTCATCTCTGCTGTATGGTAGAAATAGCATGCGAGGGTGTGCTATTGCCCATCTCTTCCCAAGTCCATGGTCAGGGACATGGTGTTGGTAATTTGAGATCAGCCTGAGTGCAAGCGGTGACACCATGGAAATAAGCAGACTCTACACATCAGGGCTTTTCCATTATTTGTGTATGCCAGCGTGGAGGTGCTCTTTAGAGAGGGGGGTTTGTTAACCATTTACCAGCACTCCCCTGCGGAATCCCAAATGTTAACAACATTGGAAAGGTCAGGGAGAGAGCAAGCACTCTCATTCAATGATGGGAGGGTCCAGTATGCTAGAAGCCCGTGAGAGGCAATTTGGCACCATGTACCAAAATTAGGGTTTGATGCTATGCCCAGCACTTCCCCTTCTGAGAATCAATCCTACAGCTCTGCATGTGTGTGTGTGAAATGAGGGGACCATGGGCTTATCCAGCAGGGCCTGTAATAGCAAAAGACATGAGTCGCCAGGACCCTTTGCAGGGGACTGCTGAAATCAAACCCAGTCCATCCTGACATCGGTCTCCTATGCAGCTGTGACGAAGAAGGCAGAGCTTTCAGGAGAATGAGATGGAAAGACCTCTAATGTACATTGCTCGGAAAGAGCAAGGCAGGATGCTTCTTTTGGGTAAAAGGGAAAGAACACGAATTATTTTTGCTTATTGGTATTTGCATACAGGAACTGTAAAGGATAGACGAGTACTAATTAAAACTAGTTACCAGGTTCAGGAAGTGGTTATGGGGCTTATGGGATGGATGGGGGAGAAACTTGTTTTTGCGATCATTTTAATATAGTTTTACTTTTTAAACTATGTGAATATATTATCTATTCAAAAATGTTTCCACTAATAAGTTTTTGTGATGTGATTCTTCAGGATGGAATCTGGCACATGGTTGGTTGCAGCATTTCTGCAGTACGTAAAACTTGGAATACTTTCTTTGTCAATAAAGAAAAAGAGAGAATTCTGTTTTGATGTTGTGGCCCTTGACACAGATATGTTTACTAGAAAATTTAGATAAAAGCAAACACCAATGGTAAAATGATTGAAGTCTGTGTGTAAGATGCGTTCACGGTTGGTTTGCAATCCACAGGAATCACAGGATTTATTTGATAGGGCCAGAAGGTCTCATCTGTAACTGCACTGAGATGTGTTATGATATTTTCCTATCCCAGTGTGCCCTTCTGGTGAGTCAGAAAGTGCAGCGGGAAGGTTATGAAACTGCAGATGGGTGGGCAGGTGCGGCCGAAATCCCGGCAACTTCGCAGGTGGTGCCTGGAGCAGAGCGGCTGACATCTTCAGTGTTCGGTGAGCCAGCTGGCACTGCTGTGTCCCAGAGCCACAGACCACTCCCCACTCCAGGACATGCCACCTGCCAATGTCCCATGCTGCTCGCAGGCCAGGCCCACGCCTGGTGACACGGGTCAATGATGGCGGTCCCTCCTTTCATGGACATCAGTGTGACAGTGGCCTTTGCAGGTCCTGAGTGGAATGACACCCCAGCCACACAGAGGGAACTGTGTATCTCTCCACGGGCCCCTCCACCCCACAATGGAATTCGTCTCCTTCCCCGTCTGCCAAGGTCAGATCCATAACTTCCCACTTTGTCCATGATTGCTATAGCTATTTCTATGCCATGAACACATCATGCTTCTTCCTGCCTCGGAGCCTTTGCACTTGCTCTTCCTTCTTCTCCAGATCCTTCTCATGACTCAGAAGTTAAGAGTTTGGGCTCTGAGGGGCACCTGGGTGGCTCAGTTGTTAAGCATCTGCTTTCGGCTCAGGTTATAACCCGGGAGTCCCTGGATCAAGCCCTGTATCAGGCTCCCTGCTCGGCGGGAAGCCTGCTTCTCCCTCTCTCACTCACTCTGCTTGTGTTCCCTCTCTAGCTGTGTTTCTCTCTAGGCTCTGGAATCAGACTGTTTCTGTGCCTAAAAAAACCACAGGCATGGAAACTCATGGGACCTTGATGTTTCTGGAGTAAGCAGTGGACTCCCATCCCAAACTAAGGCTCAGTAGACTCAGCATCTCCTCCTCAACAGACCTACAGAATAGGGGTGGAGGAGAAGCGTACATTTCCCTGCCTCTCTGATTCTTTCTTGGCCTTAGTAAGCAGCATTTTACTCTTTCTGTCCTCCCTAATAAGTTGGTCTCTCCTCAAAGACCTAGAATCTGCCTTATGAAATCCCAAAGTGAGAGGAAGAGGGAGAGTCTTGGTCCAAGACACAAAGGAACTGCCAGCATCTCTTCCAGCGACAGTAACAAAGGCTCCAGTGAGCCATGCATCCGATTCTGTGGGACAGCCCGGGCTTGCTGTCCAGCAGGACATCATCCTGGCTGCAGCTGGGTGGGCAGCTCACCTGCGCATTTGGGGGTGTGGTTACACAGCACCTGGACTCCTAGCAGGGGGCCATGGACCTCAGGGAGTCAACGAGGATGGCAGGAGAACCTTGGGCATGTCTGGAGGGAACAAAGATTCTGTTTTCTTTCTGAAGAAATGGCTGGAATGTAAAAAACATCAGCACCACTAGAACGAAGATGATATAATGAAGGTGAGATCTTCACAGGTCCCGGAAGCCCCATGCAGCCCTGTGAGGTCAGCGCCTCCACGATTTACATGCAGGAACATGACCATCGAGGCTTTTTTTTTTTTAATTGATGCCAGTAGGTGATATACACTTGGATAACGAGAAGGGTTTTGTTTTTGGGTTTTTTTTAAGGTTTATAGTGAGAAAAAGGAATAGGAAGGAGGCAGGAGAGGAAGGGAAAGAAACAGTCGCATGGCTTACAGACAACAGTCAGGGTTCAGTGACTGTGCAGGGACAACACTTACAGGGTTGTGACGCCCCTGGGAAGGATCCAGAAGGGGAGTGTAGCTGGGGTGGGAAGTCACGAAGGCCACCTCTCCCCAAAATGCCAAAGACTGATTCCATTGCCTGTGACTTCCGGACGAGGAAACCAACAGGACAAAGGGTGCCGTCCATTGAGGAAGACTAGGTCAGGGTGAGAAGGCAGAGGTGAGTAAACCACTTTGCCGGAAGTCAGGAATGCCAAGGCCACTAAGATAGAGCCCTGCCAGGGCCACAGCAGGGGTCAGCCACAGGACTAGCAGAGCTCAGCATGATGTGGTGAGAACAGGGATCGGCTGTGCAGCGAACCACGGGAGCACAGGGAGGGACCCAGCCCCGTGGGGGTCGTGTGTAGTGAGGATAGACTCCCCGGGGGAAGTGGCATTAAAGCCGCCAAGGATGTAGTAGACACAGGTGTGGCTGGAGGGCAGAAGCCTCAGAGGAGGTAACACTTCTCCCATTTGAACAGGACACCTGCTAAATAATATTGGAGCCCCTGCTTACGTTCCACTGCTCGCTGGCTAAATGCAAAATCCTCTTTATCTATTACCTTAAGTTCCATGAACAACTGGCATGGAAAACTGCTCTTCCTTTTGCCATGCGGGAAACAATGCCTTGTGGTGGAGACCACGGACCCCATCTGAAGACAGGGTCCCAGAGCAGCCCTGCCGCTGACAGCATGCATAGCTGGTAAGGCAAACGATGCTGCCAGGGAGCCCTCCACGGACTTCAGGGAGGGAGGGGGGTGCTTGCCGAAGGCAGCAGAGCGCACCCCGGGCAGCGTGCGTCTCCGCCAGGGTGTCCTTCTAAGGCATTGCACCCTGGGGACTGCCGCAGTGCAGGGTGGGCGTGCAGAGGTTCGACACACAGGAAATAGAGACTCTTAACTGGGATTCCCTCGAATTAGGGGATTTTTTTTCTTTTTAACACAATAAATAGTTTTGGGAAGAAGTATTTCCTGCTTAGGAGAACTCTTTTCAAGCGCTGAAGAGGTGACACTGTCAGCAGCTGCTCTGAATGAAATTACTTCATCTGCCCACAGAAGCAGCGAGAGCAGAGCAGGAGGCAGGTCTCAGGAGGGCCAGCGGCCTGGGGTCGGGCAGCCTCCGAGGGCCTGGGCCAGGAGGCCCCCACGAGGGCTGCCAGCACGGCACACTGTGGTACCCACTGTCCCGTGGATGCCAACAAGCTCCGATGTGTTTACGGAACACATTCATGTTTGCACATAGTATATAGTAGCATACTTCGTCATTCAGAGAAGTATTTACTCCAACAATATTGCCACTACGATTGGGCAACCTTTGCACTTATTTTAGTACTTTCACTACAGAATGCTAACCTCTCGCCCACAAAGGTTTTCTGGGGCTCAAATGTGAAAACACATGTCCGTCTAGTACTTCGTGACCCGTGCCTGGCACTTGATCCCCTACCCTCTGTGATGAGCACTCGCAGCAGCATCACAGTTCTGTTATTACAGCTGAAGACTTACTAGGGCACCTGGGTGGTTCAGCCGGTTAAGCATCTGCCTTCGGCTCATCTCATGGTGTCGGAGTGTTGGGATCGAGTCCCACTCCTTGCTCAGTGGGGAGTCTGCTTCTCCCTCTGCCTCTGTCCCTCCTCCTGCTCGTGCACTCTCTCTCTCTCTTTCTCTCAAATAAAACTAAATATTTTTTTAAAAATATAATAATTATTTCTGAGATGAGTTGGCACATAAATTAGGAAAGCATGAACATTCCACTTCTTCAAAAACATCCCGAGTTTCCAAAATGTTTCCCTGTAATCCAGTCAGCCTTCTCCTCACGTGCCCCAAATGTGTTCTGTCCGCTTGTACACTCGGTGAGCACAGAGTCAGTCCGACTGCCTTGCTCTGCTCACACTCCGCTCATCCCAAGGTGCTGATAAGGACCCAGGCCTCTTTCCCTCACCTCCACCTCCACCCTGAAGGTCTCCACAGAAATCCGGGGGGAGGGGGGGCCAAAACAGCCGACAGGAGTGCGGTTGGAATACACCAGGCATTCAAGTTCCCCAGGGGCTGCGGTCTATTGTTTTTTTTAATTAAATTCAATTGATTAACCTACAGTATATTATTAGTGTCAGAGGTAGAGGTCAGTGATTCAAAACAGTCTTATATAACACCTACTGCTCATCACATCATGCGTCCTCCTTAATGCCATCACCTGGTTACCCCCCGTCTCCCCACCCTCCTCCTTCTGGCAGCCCTCAGTTTGTTTCCTATGATCAAGAGTGTCTTAAGGTTTGTCTCCCTTTCCGGTTTTGTCTTGTTTTATTTTTTCCTCTCTTCCCCTACGATCCTCTGCTTTGTTTCTTAAATTCCACTTATGAGTGAGATCATATAATTGCCTTTCTCTGACTTCTTTCACTTTGCATAATACACTCTAGATCCATCTGTGTCATTGTCATTAATTTTTTTGATAGTTGAATAGTATTCCACTGTGTGAGTGTGTGTACCACACCTTCTTTATTCATTCATCTGTCGATGGACACCTGGTAAGTGTCCCTTTGTTTTCAAGGGCCGGTGACTTCCTCATAACAGATTCAGTAGTTTCTGAAGTCACGTGACCTCTCTCAGCTCCAGCAGGACTACCTAACACACCCAAGTTGCTATCTTTGGGGTCACTGACATGACTCATGATCAGGATCAGTTACATAATTTTCAGGAGTCCGTGCACATGGAACCTGGTGTCCTTTGAGCAAAAAGCATGCAGAACTGCAAGATGCCAAAAGCAGAGTGCTGAACCATACCCAGGCCCTTCTGAGTGTGGAACCTCTGCAACTGTACAGGCTGTGCCCTGTGACTCCAGCCTGGTGCAAAGAGCCGGAGAGATGTTTGCCTCTCCTCAAATGCTTCCATCACCTGCTCATTCCCTCAGGAAGCATTCCTCTGGGGACTGCCCAGGGAGCTAAGCAGGTGTACTGACACAGATGGACGCAGCTAAGCCCCAACCCTCCTGCTCCAGGCCTCCAAGAGGCTGGCACAGGTGCCTGACTCCTGATCTCTTAACTTTGCTTGTCCTTGTTCTAGGACCCTAAGTCCATGGACCTCGTACAGGCTGAGACTCCACAGCACAAACTGCCAGAGATGTCTCCAGTGACTCCAACATTTCAATCAAATGAAACTCAGCAAGTTGTGGGTTAAATGTTTCCTCCCCCTGCCTGCCTATAACTGTTACACAGGTAGATTTTAATGAAATATAATCTTTTCAGTATGTGATTAGTTTTTCCTCCACTAATAAAAATATTTCAAAGCATCGAAGGCTTTTCGCATTGACTAAAGTTTGGGATTCCTTTTCAGCTATAACTCAGGTTCCATCTAGGACACAAATCCAGGGACGAGAGCTCCTGTTTTACAATCAAATTCCTATGGTCAGGGAGTGCCCATTCTGTTCTTCCCAGTTGGCATGGGAGTTCAGACCTTGACTGGAGGCAGGTCAGATGCACTCCTCAAAGCTGCTTTTTGAAAATACATCTGAATTCAATTTTCAGTAAGCGCTCCCCCCCCGCATCTATGTCCTCCCTGTGGGAGATCACATGCTCGTTCGCAGGAAGCTTCCATTGCTCAGAACACTTTTTCAAATTACGTTTGGAAAGTGCCTCAAAACTGGCCTCTCTCATCAGGATCCTAAATGGTAGCAAATGGTCCTCTGAAAGTAGATTAGCTTTCTGCAAACAGTCTAAAGTTGTTTACAGTCAAGCTGTAAACTAAAGGGGCCAGGAACAAGATGCCTCTCTGCTCCCAGCCCGCTGGTGTTTTTGTGGGCCATCCTGGGCTTCTGGGGGAGTTTAGGGAGGTCACTTCCTGATCAATTTTGGGCGGGTCCCTATAGGACTTTGTTAGAATAAGTTTACATCGACCAGGGGGCTTCTCTGAAGAAAACATCATTTGTTTTATTGTATACATTTGGGGGTGTTTTTAAGTATGTTCTAATTCCCTGGATCTATAATAATATTTCAACTTAGCTTTCATATTCTTTGCAGAACAAATTAAAGTTAATTAAAACTTCTTTTTTTCTCTCA